>CM043315.1:1517500-1680000 GCA_023736055.1 Quercus glauca
AAAAAAAAAAAAGAAAAAAAAAGAAAAAAAAGCACTCCACTTATTAAGTATAGCAACAATATTGTCATTAGTATGAGCATATTGTCGAGAAAGAGCTATAGTGTGAATCATGTGGATATCTTTTTTATTGTTCTTTCTACCAAGTATTGTCCCAGTTTGAGAGAATTCTTCTGATTTCAGTTGTTCTACTTTTATCTGAATTTGTTGGTGGTTTGGAGTTAAATTGACTATTTCACACACACACAATCAAGGACTTAGCTTTAGGTTGAAGTAAATGCTTAACTCTTGCTTGACAAATTGCTAAATTTTTGATTGATTTTCCTGCTATCTTTGATGTTAAAATAGTAAGTTACTAGTGATGAAATCTAAATTCAGATCATGGCTTGGTGAGTAATGATATTTCTCTATGGGGTCTAGCTGATAGTGTCTATAGTTGTCTTTTATTTTATTTTCTTTTTGTTTGAGGACAAACAAAGTTCTAAGTTTGGGGGTGTTTGATGACTTGCATAATTTGGCATAATTTATCACTTCTCAACTTTAAACTTTAGTCTAATTTTATTTATTTTTGTTGATTTTAGACTTCATTATTGTTATTTAAATTTTATTGCAGATTTGAAGGAAATGAAGATTTAACCTAATAAAAGAGACGTGAAGTAGCTAGAGAGAATATTGGGCTGAACAGAGAGCAAGGTTTTTGGGCTGAAGAAAGCAAGGTTTTTGGCTGAAGAGAGGAATGTTTTGGGCTGAAAAAGTGCAACACGTTTGAGAAAGAAAAGGTGAGGCGCTGAAAGAGAGAAAGAAAAGGGCGCTGAAACAAAGAAAAATTAAGTGAGTGGGTTGAAAAGAAAAACGTTTTGGGCTGAAAAGAGCACCACGTCTAAAAGAAAAAAAAGGGCACCACGGCTGAAGCAAAAAAGGGAGGCAGCTGAACACTAAAAAGAAAGTGGGGTGCTGAAACTGAAAAAGAAAAGAAGGCTGAAGTAGAAAAGAGGGGGCTGACGCTGAAAGAGAGGAGAAGAAGCTGTGCAGCAAGAAACACTGAAAGAGGAGATTTTTAGCGTTCATTTTACTTCTAATCTTCTAAGAAAAATTATGGTGAATTCATTTATGTTGAATTTAATTTTTAGCATGAATTAAATTTTCTTTATTCTAGGAAAACGATGTAATCTAGTTCTGAACTATGCTTGCTTTTCTATGTTAATTTGAATTAATTCTTTTCATGTTTGTCTGACTTATTCTGAGTTTATTGCTTCTAATTAACCGGCCATTAATTAGGTGATTTTGATCTTGTGATTTGCTGTCGAAAAAGGGAATTATAGGATAGATCTTGAATATCTCGGCATAGGTAAATATAGAGATTGAAAGACTTGTATGAATCTATGTAGTATTAAAATCGTTGGTCTTAATGCCTTCTTGCTTTATCAAATTGCATACTCTTGTGTAAAATGATGAACAAGAATGTTTCCAATTGACTATTGAAAGAGGCTTTTGGATGAGTGTGGAGATTGCTAACAAACAGAAAAAAAAAAAAAAATTCAATTCAATTAGCTAGATGAGTAAAGCATAGCAAGGGATTAGGTGAAATCGATTTCCTAGAAGTTTTCTTCTCATTAATTTGATTTTTGAGCATTATCGTTCTTTTCCTCTGTGTACTTTCTTTAATTTGATTTTATTTTAAATTCTAATTACAACAACCTTAGTGACTTCTCTAGATAAAATCGAGATTAACATAATTTTGGTATTTGTCAAAAGTAAGTTACCAATCCCTAAGGACGATACTCTTCTCATCACTTTACTATAAAATTACGATATTGTGCACTTGCAGTTTTGCACCGATCAGCTGCCGTCTCTGCCTCTCCTTCAGCCCATTGTCGTAGCAGCCCCAGCTCATACCTAAACACTGAAACTTAGCATTTGAAACCAAACCCCAACTCTCATGAAGTGAAGGTCTCTCTGAAGCCAAACACCTTTGTGATAGTCACCGCGAGTCCATCCCCAACATAGAAGAAGATCGAGCAAGATAAGAACAGAACACAGAAAGAAAGAAGTCAGAAGAACAACCTCAAGCTCCTTTGCTTCTTTCCACCATGCACGCTTCAATCTCAATCTAGGACTTGAATCTTCCACTCGGTAAGTTCATCAACTCAAAAACCAGTTTTATTTTTTTAAGGATCTTTATTTGTCCATTTCTGGAAATTTTCATCTTCAAGAATTTTATGGCTAATATCATTAATCCCTCCCATTCCCCCTCCTCTTGGGCTCATTGGATGAACCGATTTGAACTTAAAGTTTTGAACCTTTAAATTTATTGTTTTGTGCATCGAAAGATGTCACCATTGAAATAGTTATTTTTTAACCCCTTCTAAAAGATAGGTAGGTATCTGGCTATGAAAGATTCCTGCTGGTTTTTCTTTCAGTCATATCTTCCACTACCCCCTTCTCCCCCAAATGAGAGAAAGCAATATATATATTCTGCAATTTTTAGTTTTGCATTTCTCTTTTAGGATTAAAGGAACCACAGCTGTAGAAATTGCATCTGGCCTCTATTGGTACTTAAAGTATTGGTGTGGTGCTCATGTTTCATGGGACAAGACTGGTGGTGTTCAGATAGCTTCCATCCCCAAGCCAGGATCCTCTGGTAGGTTAGTATCAATACGCAATAGCTACATTGAACCCTTAATACCAAAATTGCTTAGCTTCCAATTAGCCTTGAAATGACCCCCTTTAAGTCTTATAAGATTTTTAGACGATTTTAGTAATTCTGTTTGTCCCACTAGTAGAGGTCTACTCATGATTGAAACTTTATTTTGTCATGTAATTCAGGTAATTGAAAAATGGATAGTTGTTTCAGCGTTAATAAGTTTTGCATATTTTCAATAATAACTAAATCAAAATCTTATCA
Source organism: Quercus glauca (assembly GCA_023736055.1). NCBI lineage: Eukaryota > Viridiplantae > Streptophyta > Magnoliopsida > Fagales > Fagaceae > Quercus > Quercus glauca. Next base: position 1,520,403 of record CM043315.1, read on the forward strand.
CTTATGACTTTATTCTCTCTCAAAGATCAATGAATACAAATCATCCTCAATAACTTTACTGATGTCTTTTACATTCTAATTTGAAGTATCACTTGTGAATTTTCAATTTGTTTTTCATTGTTTCTTTAACCTATATAAGTTTCTATCCTTTGGTTCTCTTCTTGAATTCTATGCTTTTAGGTCCTCATTGTATTTATAATAGTTGATTTTTGGTATATTTGTTTGTTAATTACAAGAGTATTCTTTAATTCATTACATAGTATGGTGAGAGAATTCTCTCAAAATATGGATGCCAATGAAGATTTGAGTCCTACAGTCATGGATGCCAATGAAGGTTTGAGTCCTAGAGTTGGTATGGAATTCAATACATTAGAAGATGCATGAGAATTTTGGCTAAAATATGGAAGGCAAATGGGCTTTGATGTTAGAAAGCATTACATAAATAAAAGTAAGAAGGATGGAAAGATAACATCAAAGAGATTTGTATGTGCACAGCAGGGAACTCGAAGTCCAGAAAAAGAAGATATGATTCGCACTCATAACCGAGATGATACAAGGACTAATTGTCCTGTAAAGTTATATGTTTCATTAGTGCGAGAAACTGGAAAGTATAAAGTGACTGATTTTATTGAAGAATATAATCACACTCTTCATCTATCAGAAACAGTTTATATGATGAGATCTCAACGGAAAATCTCAGAAGTTTATGCAGGATTGATTGAGTTAGCATCCTCTTCTGGAATCAAGCCAAAAGCAACACATGAGTTAATGAGTAGAGAGGCTGGTGGGAGAGTTAATCTTGGATTCACTGAGCTTGATCAGTATAATTATCTTAGAACAAGACAACAAAAAAATTTGATATATGGTCAAGCTGCATGCTTATTAGGATACTTTCAGGAACAATTGACTACAAATCCATCCTTTCAATATGCAGTACAATTAGATAATGTTGAGCAGATTACAACATTTTTTGGGCTGATGCTAGAATGAGTATTGATTATTCTAATTTTGGTGATGTGGTGACATTTGACACTACATATGGTACTAATAAAGAGCTAAGACCCTTAGGGGTGTTTACCGGTTTCAATCACCATAGAGGGTTAACGGTTTTTGGGGTTGCTCTTTTATATGATGAAACGACAGAATCATTTAAGTGGCTATTTGAAAGGTTCTTAGTTGCACATGCAGGTAAAAGACCTAAAACAAGAGAGGCAAAAAGTGGATGTATCTTGGACAATAGGAGAACAAATGTGGAAGAGGATCTTAACTTGAGTGTTACACAGCGATATAGAAGATTATGTCCTAAGTTGGTACGATTAGCTTCTTGAGCGGCAGACATTGAAGAGGCATTTGCATTAATAAAGAAGATGATAGAGGAATATGAAGAAAAGGTTGAAGACATTGCAGCAAAAAATGTGGCTGGTTATCAATTGCCCCATCAAATGCCATTATGTAGTGGTGCAAAAAATCTTGATCCTAACCAACATTTGGAAGATTTGGTTGAAAGAGCAAAAGGTCTTAAGAAAAAAGAAGGCCACAAGGGTGGAAAAAGAAAGAAAAGTTGGGTTGAGAAGCAAACAAAAAAAAAGGGGTAGAGTTGGATTAAATGATGAGGTTAGCCAAGAGTTTTCCAAAATAAATTTTATTTATTTATTTTTATCCCTTACTAAGTTTCCATTGTTTGTAAACTTTTATATTGTTATGGCTAATATATATATATATATATATTCTCATATAGGAACTTGGTTTTGCTCCTAACATGCAATACAATAATTATGGCTCACATGGAGAACATTATTCGCATCAAGTAAGATATTTTTTTTATTCGTAGTGGAATAACTTAATAATTTGTAAAGTTAGAGGTTGTACTACACTTGCCTTTTTATTTGTGAATTTATTAATAAGGTTTTCTTTTTTGTGATATAGCAGACTTATCCTGTCGCTTTTTGATGACATCTGAATTGGAACCAATCCATAGTTACCAAACTAGTTTCACATCATTGTGATTACATAGGCACCATTAACTCCATCATTGTCTCAATTAACTCCATCATTGTCTCAAGTATCAAATGATGCACCTGTTTGTCAAGTAAAATGTAAACGTTGCTTTAAGTCACTATCTTCCCTTAGTTGAGCTTTGCCAATCTTCCCTTCTTCTTCTTCTTCTTTTTTTTTTTTTTTTTCATGAACTTGTTAGATTTGTGTGATGTATATTCATGTTTTAAGTGACTATTTAGAAACTTTTGAATTTGTGTGGTGGATTTAAAGTCTATTTTTCTGATTGATTTGTATTACGAAGTTTCTTTTGAAGTGGCTTTATGCGTAAAATTTAAGTAGGTCTTGGCTACCAGCCAGGCAGTTGATGGGTTGGGATATTGTTGTGGCCTGGCTGTGTGTTGTCTTGTTGACGAGTGATTTGGGTTGGCTCTTTGATGGTTGATAGTGATGGATGATTTGGGTGTGGCTGGCTATTGATCGTCTCTTGGCTATGCATACCTGGCAATGGGTGATTTAGGTTTTGGATTGGCCTGTGGTGAATGACTTTATTAAAAGGTCATTCCTGACTGGCCCTTTGTGTGAGTTCCACCTGTAACAATTTGGTGAGTGACTTATTATATTTTTGGTTGAGGCAAGTTTGGTTTTGGTCCCTCAAATTTAAAATATTTAGTTTTAATTCTTACTCACTGAATGAATATTGGTCAAGTAAAAAAAAATCCATGTGTTTATATCCTCTCTACTCACCAAATGAATAAACTTACTTGTTTATATATATACACAGGGAAATGAAGTTAGGTTCAATTATGGACTAACTCCATGTGTTGAAAATACAAATGCTTGCCTGCAAACACAACACTTTTTTGGTATGTAAAAAACTAATAAATGGTAAGTTCAATTATAGTGAAATTTTCTCATGTTTGTTTAAGTTCAAAATGTAACTTGATTTTGTTGACATTTTTTTAAGCTAATATTGATTTTGTAGTATGAAGGACAACATTTTTTGGTAGTTTGTCTAATAATATATTACAGTGGACATGGCTTGGACAATATTTTTTGGCAGGTTGTCTGAGAGTATATTGCACAGTAGACATGGCTTGGACAACATTTTTTAGCAGGTTGTTTGAGAGTATATTGCACAGTGGACAGTATTTTTTGGACAATTTTTTGAACAGTGTATCTGACAACTTAGATAACTGATTAGATAATTGATTGCACATGTAGCAAATTTTTTGGATAATTTTTTGTAACTAAAGAAGCAACTCAAACATGTTAAATATGTTAGATTGTACAAGTATATGTTTGAGTAACTTCTAGTTAGATATTAATTATATATACAAGTGATTAATATTTTTTAAATGCAATGGCATGTACTAAACTATTGTTCATTTTTTGGGACTCTCTTATTTGTTTCCAAAGTGTAAGCAAACTTGCAGTACTGCTTCTTGCACAGAAAAAATAAAGTTCCTTTTTTACTAGAGACATGCTTTCTTGTAGCTAAATTCATGGGCAGTATTTGAATACAATTCCATTATCATGATCAACTTGTGACTATTTGGGTAGTTTTAGCTAAATTATGGCTTGGAGTTCAGTGTGGCCAAAGGGCTTGATAGAAATAGCTCAAGCTTATGACTTCAAGCTACTCATTGCGAAGCAAATGAATCCTACTTGATCTAATTTTTATGTTTTAACTGTTCCCATTAAAGTTTCAAGTACTTCAAGGCGATTGGATTAGTTGTAAATGGATGTGATGGTGGTGATCAACAGTTATTATTACCATTAAACTAATGCATGATAGGAAATTTTTTTGGTCTTATTATCATTTATCAAGTTTCTTTACTGCTAGATAAGGTATACCAACTTATCAAGTTTCTTTACTGCTACATGACTCATTATCTATTTTAGTTGGGATCAAAATCAAGATGCAGCTATTTTGGCATTCTTGAAACACTGAAATCACATATCACATATTTATATTGTGAAGCTAATTTAGCTAAGCTATAAGGCCTTTTTGTTTTGGGTTTTGTCCATTGCTTCATTGAAACAAATAACATGAATGAAGTAGAAACTAAAAGCTCAAGGAAGTCCATCACCAACAAAATTCATAATATAGCAAACTCTTACATTATCAAATTAAGGAAATATATTACATCTATGAAAGCTCATTTTGCTGTTGGATGTACAAATTTCACTAATCTTTACAAAGAATTCTTCCTACTTTTCATTTCCTGCTTATCAACAAACTCAATGAGTAAACACAGATCCAGGCCTCATAAAGAGAAAATGAGTCATGGCTGCCGCATGAACCCCAATCATTACATCACTTGCATTAAGAGCCCTATAAATCTTTGCCAATTCTGACTTAGAAAATCAACAATGCTCTTATACCCCTCCATCAATGAAGAATCTACAATAAGCTTATCATGGATTCTCAAACCAACAATGGCTTCTGGGAAGCAATGGACTCTCTTGTCCCCACTAAAATCAATTGCTGGATAATCAGAGAATTGAGAAAGTACATCTCCATACTTCAAAATCCAACAATCATGATATTCAAGAATGACAAACACAACCTTCTTGTTAAAATGCTGGGAAGTAATGAACAAAGGTAGAATCCCATCATTGAATTCATGATAAAAGTTTCCCATATAACCTCCAGTTGAGAAGAACACAGCCAGAACATCATGCCGGACATCACAATGATAATTTACACTAGAATGCTCTTTCTAACATCCCCTTTCAAAACACAAATATCAGAACGAATACTGCTCCTATCACAGCATATTGTTCCTGCATATACATAATAACAAAAAGAAAAATCACTAATTAAAACCCATACATGTATTACAGAATAGTAACAATAAAATTAGTATCTTTCTAAACTTTAATAACAGTTCATGATTATATTGTTGGATCAAACTCAATCCAAAAGACAAAAATCAGCCCCGACTCTATTGTAGAGGGCTAAAGAGGTGGGGTATGTGGGGGGGGTCCCAAATCCCAAATTAAATTCACCAAACCTTAAACAGTTAAACACATAGCCAACATACAGCCATTTAAGATTAAAATTAATTATTCTCACCTACGAAAAGGAGATTATATTATGAGGGTTTTATAATCACATGGTCAACTCCTTTCCAGTACATCAATACTGTTGGATTAACTTAATTCCATATTGGGAAAAAAAAACACAAAAACAAAAAACAAAAACAAAAAAACAGAAAGATAGTAGTACTAACCATTAGAGATTGAAGAACACAGGGGAGTATTTGCACCCATATCAGCAAAGGGGTCTCCAAATGAATCTACAAAAGCGACAAATACACGTCAAGACTCAAATAAAACAGAGAAAATCAAGAACAAACCAAAGGAACAAGAGAGAAGAGAGATGATGAGGAGGGAGAGAAGCTTAGGGATTTCCGATGTAGGAAGTGGTGCTTTTAGGGATTTTCGATGAGAAAAAGGCTAGTATCATCAGAACCGGAGATTTGGGCTAGTGGCTGTGCCATGAAGAGAGAGCTTCATCAACTTCTCTACACCCGATTCTCTTCAAACCCCAACCTTGCTATCTGATCTGGGTCTAAAAAGTGCTTTACGAGGCGTGGGGGTTTGGCTTTAAATGGTGACGATGAGGTTGAGGGAAGCGTGGAGGTGTTGAGAGAGTGGTGGGGCCGAGAGAGACACCGGTTGAAGTGGGAGATAAAGAGAGAGGAGAGAGTGATGACAAAGAGAGAGGCTTGGCCTTATGTGGACTGGTATCGGGCTGCTGTGACAACAGATTGAAGGAGAGGAAGAGAATGGGTTGAAGGAGAGGTAGAGAGCAACCTCAAACACGGGAAAGAGAGAGAGATAAATTTGATTTTAGTTTGGGTTTACTCAGACTTACCAAAACAGTGGGTAGGTTGAATTTGCGGGTTGAAATTTTTTAAGGGTAAAGTAGTATTTTTGTTATTTGGTGAGGTGTCAATATTTAAGCCACTAGATTAAATCTAGTGCTAAGAAAAGAGGTATTGCACAGGATATGGATCCAAATAAAAAGTACGATAAATTATTGTTGACAAAAATTCACTCAGGTCTATTATTAAAGCTGATACAAATATATAATATATCAGATAAATAACCAAATATAAGGTATATTTGTTTTAGAGGCTGGCTAGTTGTTAATTGAAGCATCCTTTTGACCAAAAAAAAAAAAAAAAAAGAAAGAAAAGAAAGATAAATAACCAAATATAAGGTATACTTGGTTATTGGATTATTACTTTTTTTTTTTGGTACTTATTTAATGTGTATTAGCTTGAACCTTTCTTTTAGCAATTATATATATATATATATATATTAATCTTACTCATTATACAAGATGGATTGTTTATATTAAAAAGGAAATTTGCTAAGAATCTCTCTTAAATAACACAAGTTACCTTTTTTAACTCGTTTTTGGACATATTTAATTCCAATAGTTTTTTTCTTTTTTTAAATTTTGAATATATATAATATTATTTTAGAAAATTCTTGACAAGTAACCCAGCACTGTAGAGTCTTTTGGCTAAAAATTGCAAAAAATGGAGTTTATTGTTGTTATAGGTACTGTTCAAAGTTATTTAGTAAAATGAGGAGAGAGATTGAATTTCGGCAATGGTGTTGCCGAAATTGCAAGAAAAAGTACAATGTGTCAAAGGGGAGAGAAAATTGAATTTCAGTAATGAGATTACTGAAATTCTTCTCCTACCCATACTACCCGAAATGGAAACCAATTGTGGCAATGGCATTGCCGAAAATGGGAGAAAAAAAAAAGATGCTATGTCCACAACATTTTTCACAACAAATTACAGGTGGTTAGTTGTTATTGGTTCAAATTTGAATCTAACACTAAGATTATTTTTTTTCCCCAATAATAATAATCAGTAACAACCTGCTACTTAGAATTTGTTGTAAAAATGTTGTGGTCATTTCTAAAAAAAATTGTGGTGCCAAAATAGAAAAAAAAAAAAAAAAAAAAAAGGTGGCAAATTGTTTTTCGGCAATGGCATTAACGCACCAACATAAACTAGAGAGAGAAGGGGGAAGAGAGAAACCCTCAGAAAAGTCCCAAACAGTTCAAATATACACAAATATATTGAATGTAAGGTACGTATGCTTGAAAATGCATGAGCATATGACGTGCAATAGTAATATCATCATGGGCTCAGCTCAATCCAAACCTACAAGCACACAAAGAGTTCAACATGTATAACACACAACTAAGTGCATGAAAATATAGTTATAATGCACATGGAATGCAATGCATGAAGTTTTTAAGATCAAATCTTCAAAACCCATCCCAAAAATTTCACATAAACCTCTTTGATTTTGAAAAACCCCAAATTTTGCAAAAATCCGAAAAACTTAGGTTTCAAAGAATGAAATGCATGAAAATGAGGGATTAGAGACTTACCAAGTGAGGAAAAACTTAATTAAGCTCGAAAAATGCTTGAGGAAGAGGTTAGGAGTGAGTGAGAGAGTGTTTGGGAGATGAATAGGCACGGACAGATCGAGAGAGATCGAGGAAATGAAGTCCGGATTGCACAGAACATATATATAGAACCTCAATAAATCTTGACAGATCGAGGTGTCGAGAGGTATCGAGACAGGTGTTGAGCTTTAAAAGCTTCGATAGATGCATCTATCGAGAGGTGTCAGACGTGTCCACAGTAAAGCAAGCTCGATGGATTGAAGAGCTATCGAGTTGCTATTAAGGAGATAGGAGATTTCTCGATCGATCCACCTAGCTATCGAGAGGTGTCAAGATTGCAATAAAAATTAGCAGATGAGCTCGATAGATAAGCTAGGTGTCGAGAGGCATCGAGGAGGTGTCGAGATTACTTAAAAACAGTTTTTCAAGGAACCAAACAACATTTTGAATTCTCAAAATCATCTCTCAACCAAAAATGTTTAGCATATAGATCCCAAACACACACACACACACACACACACACACACACACACTAAACAAGTCTAACCAATTTTATATTTCAAAAAATTGCTTGAATGCTAATTTTATTTTTACTTATCTCATACTTCGTATTATATTTTGTTAATTTACTGTATTCATGTTTCAATGATCTTCAGCCAATTCTCCCTTCTACTTATTTCACATCCTCACCGTTACTTTTTGTTATTTGAATTTAAATTAAAATCTGGATATTTATTCTTTCTCTTTCAATGTTTTGGCCTCAAATTATAATCTTTGTTTTTCTTGATTTACTAACATTATAATCTTTTCCAAATTGGAATTATTATATTCTTTGATTATTTACTGCCTTCTTGATTTATCATAATCCAGGTTTTTTTTGGGGTGGCATCATGGGTTTTAGCCCTTGAATATGTGTAGAAAAAAAACATGTTTGTCGTTCAATAATGGTTGATTTCTTAGCATTTTATTTTTTTCAATGTTTGTAGGTTTTGGTGTTTTGGGTTGCTTTGAATAAGTATATGATTCATAAAATATTTCATGTTCACATAATTTTTCATATGTGCCTGCATCCACCCTTTGATGTTAGTTTTTGAGTTTTTATTGAAAATTTTGCTTTGCAACCCAATGAAGAGGTGAAAAGAAGGTAGTGGGCTGATTTTTTATTGATGAGTAATGGAATCTTAGGGATGTGTTTTAGCAATACAACATTTTGAATCAAAAGAAGGGGTCACATATTAGGTTTTACTTTCTCTGCTAATAGAGGTTATATTTATTATATGTGTCCATTAAGTGTTGATTTTCTTAATAGGTTTTATTTTTCTTTTAAGACTTTGCTAAATACTGTTTTGTTGCATTACTCAATCAAGGATTAAGGTTTGGCTACCTTTTTCCATAATTTTTTTTTTCCAATTTCTTGAATTTTGTTTTGTTTAGTTTTCTTGAACTAATTATGTTTTGTCGTCCCTCAAAAAAAAAAAAAAAATATGTTTTGTCGATGACTGCATGCTAAGAGATTACTAAATCAAAGTCTTTTCAGTTTATCTAAAGTCTTTAACTTCTCATTCCCAACTACTTAATGCTACAAAGGGTCCTTTCATTGATAAGACCATTTATTATACTTGAGAAGGAAATGCTTGCACTTGTTATGGCAATTCGTAAATGGCGCCATTACCTATTGGGTAGAATGTTCATTGTTCACACTGACCAACGCAACTTGAAGTACTTTTGGTCACAAAAAATCACTACTGAAGCTCAACAAAGATGGCTTTATAAGCTCATGGGGTTGGACTTTTGTTTTGAGTACAAGTAGCAGGGAAGTGAAAATCAAGTTCTCATGAGTCACGAATTCATCCTGTTTTTCATGTGTCATTGTTGAAAGAAGCTAGGAACAAGAGTATCTGCACAACCTCAATTGCCCCTTAGCATGGAAGATCAAGATGGGATAAGGGTGCGGCCTCAAGCAGTTCTGGATAAGCGAAAAAGGCGGAATAAAACAGAGATATTGGTGCATTGGCTAGGACTCCAGCCTACTGAAGCAACCTAGGAAGATCGACGTGTTATGAAGTAACAATTTCCTGAATATGCCCTTGAGGGCAAGGGCTCTTCTTAAGGGGGAAGGAGTTGTTACGAGCAAGATGGGACCACCAATATCCCTTAAGTGAAGGCTGAAATATCTGTTCGTTATTTTTTGAAATAATAGTTGTAGCTTGTTATTAAGTTTATTTAGGACTTGTTATTTTGTTAATGTTAAGTTTGTTATTTTGTTGACTCTATAGCAGAGTCCTAGGAGTCCAGTATCCCTTATTTTGTGGTTAATGTTGTTTAAGAGGGTGTTTTGTTGTGTTGTTTAAACAACACAATACTTATTTTCATAACACTTTTTCACCCACATGTATTTCCACAACATTACTAGAATAACATTATCAAACAGGTCATAAATTTTGTTTGTATTGTTGCTTGGATTTATATAAATCCTCCACTATGATATTGAATAAAGGCACGACAATTATCATCCAAAGAGTTATCTTTTAAGGAGGTCTTGATTACCTAAAATTTATACAAACTTATCTTTTCTTCTCAATTTAATTTCCTTAGTTAAGCCACCATAGGTAACGAAAATAGCCGTACGTACCATTGGATGATGTGCAAGATGAGATGAAGAATTAAATGGGCAAGAAAAAGAACTCACCTTAGAGCATTCACATCTGGTCTTCTCTATGCCATATGTTGGTATATTTTAGAATCAAGGCATAAAAGCAACCCGTTACCTGGTCTTGTAAAATATTACATTTGCAAAAAAAATTTGCAATTGTGCTACAATGCCATCCTAAATGTAGACATGGCAATACGGGTCAGAATTTTCTGACCCGACCCGAAAAATACCCGACCCGAACCCGATTTTTTTGACCCGAAGCAAAAACGGGTTGACCCGTGACCCGACCCGATTTTTTTGCGGGTCAACCCGACCCGACCCGAATAACCTGTGACCCGACCCGTTAAAAAAATCGCAAAATTTTTTTTTTTTTTTTTTAATTACGTCCTGATACTTTGTACATAAAGCACAAAGTATCAAAACTAGTAATAACTAATAAAGCAATGCTTGACAGTAGACAAAGACTAAGACAAGAGTACTGTACAAGTCATTGAAGTCTACAAATCACTACAAACAAAACACAATTACACAAAGGACAAGTCACTACAAACAAAACACAATTACACAAGTGACAAGGCAAGTCAACTAGTCAAGACTCAAGGGCCAAGTTCCAACTTTCAACCGGCCAAGGGGCAAGGGCTCAGACAGGAGGCTTTCTAACAAGTCACAAGTCAGTATTCACAACCATTAAAAAAAAAAAAAATCCCATTCACTTTCAATGCTTTAGCCTTTATGCCTTTATGCTTGATGAGTTGCTGCTAGGCTAGCTGTAGTCCATTCCGTTTCAGCCACAAAACAATGAATTAATCAATTATAGTATATTAGTATTATACAAACAAACTGTGCAAACTTTATTTTCAGAAACCTAGAGCTGAACAGTTGAGTTCCTCTCTTCACTTCACTTCCTCTACTTCTCATTTCTTGCGCCTCCAGAGTCTTCAGTTATCTAATTTTTTTTGTTTATCTAGGACTGCAACAAGGTGCCTTTTGGAAGCTGTGGTGGAAGCTAGTCTCACTGCAACTGTTTATAACTCCCAAAGAATTTTGTTTTTAAGTGATTGTAGCTAAGAAGGCAACTTTACTGCCTTTGAACTAACGCTGGTTGAATCAGCTTTGTATATGAACTCTTAATGTCGTTTGTTTTCTACTTCTTGTTTTTGGTATAAAAAAAAAAAAAAAAAAGGATGCTTGTTAGAAATTTTGAGTTAGTTACTTAATGACAAAGGCGGTGGAAGACTTGTAAGTTGTATATGAAAAAAATATGTGCTTAACAGCGTAAGTTCTATGCATTAAATCAAAATGTAGTTGTTTTGCTTCTATTGGAAGTTAAATATAAATCTAGATCTTTTGCACTCTCAATGTGAGTTGCTCTTATTTCTTAATCTTTTTAGTTTGATATTAGTCTTTTTGAAATTGAAAAAAAAAAAAAAAATTTGTTTGAAAAATATGGGTCAACCCGACCCGACCCGCAACCCGATTGACCCGTAACCCGATTGACCCGTTTAAAAATGACCCGTTTTGACCCGTGACCCGTTTGACCCGCAAACCCGATTGACCCGACCCGCCTGTTTTGCCATGTCTACCTAAATGTAGGATGGCACTGTAACACAATTGTAAAAATTTTAATCTTTTTTTTATTCTCTCTCTCCATTGTCTTTTCTTTCTTTGGTCTCATCCGGTCTACTTTCTCATTTTCTCATTCTTGCTTTCATCTTCCACTCTCTTTCTCTCTATGTTGGTGGTTAGGCCTCCACTCCGGCATCCTTCGTGGCATGGTGTTGAGAGTTGTTGAAGTAAGCCGGTAATCTCGTGGTGGTCAGGGAGGTGGCACCAAGGTAGGCCTCGACAATCTTGTACATTAAGGAGGTGGTCCGGGTCTTCATCGATCTATTGGTTGAGGGGTGTGAATTAGATCTGGTGGCGGCGAGGTGGTGGGTTGTGGACTTGGGTCGTAGTGGGTCTAGGGCATGGTGGGTTGTGATGGTCATGGTGTAGTAGATCGGCATGATGGGTTTATTGTTGTGGAGGTTTGCAGTGGTGGGTTTGATATTGTGGGTTGAATCTAGGTTGGAGGGTTGCCATGGTGGGTTGAGCAAGAGATCGACGGCTAATGTGTCTTTACTATGAGTTTGCTGTTATTGTCGTGGATTTTCATTGTGGATTAGGTTCGTGGTGGTGGTGGAAGGTTGCCATGGTGTTGGGATGGGCGATTGATGGTGGTGGTTGATTGGCTATTGTGGTTGTGGTTGGGGAGTTTTGTGGGTTTCTTGTGCGTGTGTTTTGTTTGGTGGTTTGATTGGCAATGGTGGATTGGGATATGGGTTTGTTGTGTGTGTGTTTTGCTTGGTGGGTTTGGGTGTTGTGATTGTGGTGGTTGGTTGGTCGAGGAAGAAGGAGAGACAAAGGAAAAGGAAGAGAGAGAACTAGTAAAAAATTGAATAAAAAATATATTTAAAAAATGGCAAAAAAAAAAAAAAGAGTTTGGGATGTTGGGTGTCTTGTAAAATGGTATGATATAAATGATAAAGTAGTTTTTGAGATGGTAAAAATGAATTTTTTTGTAAAAACTGGATGTTAATGCTCTTAGAATGGATTGAGATCCCATGCAATAGTTTTCAATCCCAACCGTTTATTTAATCCAATGCATAGAAAATTGACACCTAATTCAATATCTTTTTTACTGGAGGTGAATTTTGACAAATCCACCATTGGATTACATTTTCTTTTTATATCCTCAATGCTTGCAAAATATCTAAAAAATTAAAGATCAATAGCTATGTTATCAATAAGTTGTTTAAATTGAAAATTTTTGTAGTTTAAAATTTTGCTTAAAATATAAATTTATAGATCATATTGTAAATAATATCTGATTAACACAAAATTTAACATGTATATTAAGAGTGTAAAGAATATGCAATTCAATGTGTAGAAGTATGTTTTTTGTTTTTCTTGTTTTTGTTTTGTTTTTTTTTTTTTTTTTTTTTTTGTTTTTATTATAAACTGGCACAATTCTAATACAAAAGTTTCAATTGCCTAAAAAACAAAAACTACAAATTAAAATTGTGGGGGTGATGAACTTGATTCAAGGCCGAAGCCCAAATGCTTAGAGAATCATACCTGAGGAAACGGATCAGACCCATTTCAATGAGTAGTAACGGGATGATCAAATACCACAATTTAAGAAGTTGGCATTTGCCTGGCATGAACTTTTAGACGAATCGCAGTAGATATTATGTAGACTCTGATGAATCAGTTTTGTTAATATGATTTCAAATATGTGGGCTGGACAATAATTGTTGAATTAGAAATAGGCTTAATAATGAATCCCCTCTAATTATTTTTCATTTTACTGCATTTGATTTGATGATTTTTTCTCTTGTTAGCAAGTAAAATACTTATATCAATATACAATGATACGAAGGAGAACAATGGAATATACTAGCTATATGCCTAAAATTCTCCAAAGAGATGAAAAATACAAGGAATCTAAAAAATAACGCATTTTGGAAGGTCTACTCCCATCCAAGGATGTCCAACAAGACCCAACAAACTAGGAATATATTCTCTTTTCTCTGTGTTCGGTGTTTGTATGGGATTTGGTCCTTTTGGACAATGTCCAACTTATATTTCCTACTGTTTTTTTTTTTTTTTTTTTTTTTTTTTTTTGGATAGGAAGATTGAAAATTATATTAAGAGAAATTTGAACTTGTTACTGAAAGCTCGAAAATGTGTTGAAAACACACGAGCGGTTTAGACCCCCAAATTAAAAAAACACGGCTTGGTTGATTTTACACTAACTTAAAGATAAGTGCGGAATAGTGTAACACAAGCGAATAAGCACAACAACTACTCTAATTCATATTAAAAGCAACTCAGCAGTAAAAATGAAATGAACAAGAGTAGGGAAGAAGGATGCAAACACAAATAACACCGAGACGTGTTATCGAAGAGGAAACCGAAGAACTCGGCGAAAAACCTCTCCGCCGCCCTCCAAGCGGAAATCGATCCACTAGACAATCAGTTGGGATACATGGATTAGCAAAAGACCCTCCAAGCCTAGTCTACCCGATGTACCTAAGCCCTCCAAGCTCCTACTCCAACAAGGCTTCTCGGAACCGTGTCTTGTCCTAGTTATCCGGATCCCGCAACAAGCTCCATGTTGCATCTGCCATTCAAGGCTTCTTCCAATGCTTCCCAGCAGCACCAAAACATCACTCAGCACTCTCTAAGGTGTGGCAAGTGTTTGGGCTATCAACCTCTCAAAGATATGGACAATGGAGAGGGAAGGGTTGAGGAGATACCACAAGCAATAGTATAGAGAAAGGTGGGGAAGACAATCTCTAATTACCAATGTGTTTGGCTAGGGTTTTCTCTCTGAAGCATCTCTCAACAATTGTAGGTAATGATGGTATATGTAGGAGAGGTGCAAAAGGTGTGACTCAAAAAGTACAGGCTGGCAGAACAGCTAGTCTCGCGGGTGTCTCGCGGGAAGGCCTTACCCGCGAGATACTCGCGAGACACAGTTGTCTCCACCTGGCATGACTCTTCGCATTCCAGCATGTGCCTGGCACATGGTTTACTTCGCGGGAAGCTTGGTCGCGATATACCCGCGAGATACCCGCGAGAATCCTTCACTTCTTCAAATGCTTGAGTCTTCAACACTCTTTCTACCACACAACCCTTACATCAAATCCCACAACAAATACAGGGTTTTAAACGATTAAACATGATTACAATCAAATTTGGCACGGAATAAAAGCCAACAAAACATAGTTGTAAATTACAACTTTACAATCTCCCCCTTTGGCTATTCCGTGACAAAACCCTAAAACAGACTCTAGACTTAAACGTGAGTTTGGGAACAAAGGCAAAACTCACTCACACCTAATTCTAGATTCTGATAAGCTCTTGAACATATGAACAAGTATCTCCTGAAACACAACAACATAATAATATCATTGTATGTAGAAAACTTGAAATGCATATGGAGCAATAAATACAAGATCAAGCTAAATGAAATAGAAAGACTAAATCATGGCAAGATCAAACAAGTAATCGCTATACACAAGCAATTACTATGCTCATTCACACATGAAATGAACATCCGGATATGCAAGATGATAAGCTCATTTAAACGAAAATCATTTGCAACTCCAACACTCAACCAATGCGAAATACACGAAGTATTTGCATCTAGGAACAATCCTACTAGGGCACAAGAGTGTTCATCACTCAACCAATGCATAGAACGTATATGCATCTAGGAACAATCCTACACGGGCACAAGAGTGATGTACTTGAAGTAACAATGCATGACATTGAACTACAAGCAAACATGCATCAAGGTTGCATAAGCAAAGTATAGCAAATGCATGGCACAAACCACAAAGACCTACAAACTATGCATGAAATAAACCCTTAAAGCTTACATAAGCAACATGGGTACAAAACAAAATGCCACATAGCACATATGCCACAAAGCATAGAAAATAAACACAAACTTCTGAAAATATACTGAAATTAATACTGAAGTTAAAAACATAAGTGTCAGAAGTATAAACTTAAAACAGTAAGACATTAACTATAAACCAAAAAAAACTTAGTAAACCCGTCTGTAAAACCAATAACCAATAGTTGCTGTAAATATGTTTCTAAGCTATGCTCCCCCTAAGGCTGTGCAGGCTCTTGTTCATCAGCTCCCCCTCAAAATTTTCTCCCCCTTTTTGACCGGAATGGCCAAAGGACTAGAATTGGCCGAATTCGGAGTCTGAACCATGTGTAGGGGATAAGCTCTGAATCTGAGCGGATAATGTGGTGATCTGCTCCTGGAGGTATGCAAACTGATCCGTTGTGTGCTGTACATGAGTGTCAAGCACTGTAGACATGTGATCCATCTTAGCTAGGATCTGATCAAGCTTGCTGAGACCTTGTGTTTGAGCTGGAGCAGAAGACGATGGCTGTTCAGTCTCTGGGGTAGAAGTGAACCTGTCAATCTCCTCCTCTGTATCTCCACCCTCATCTGGGACATCCTGAGGCACACTCCGAGGCGGTGGAATGAGATGAGGGCCAGTCTTGGGGCGTTTAATGTGTGCTGTGCTCCGAGTCAGAGTGTTTGCACCAATGGGGTAATCCCTTTGAACAACAGTAAGGCCACTAGGGAATTTCAGCTTTGTCTTGGCAATGAGCCCCATGATCAAAGAAGGAAAGGGCATTATGGTTCGGGAATTTTGCTTCGTAATGCTCTTTTTCAGAATGTGGAAGATGTGGCTGCAGATATCAATTTCCTTGTGAGTAAAGAGGTCATAGAGAAACCTCGTCCTTGGAGCCGATAGAGTGGTGAGGTTGGTGACCGGATACAGATTATGGATCATGACATAGCTCAGAGTCCTCATTTCTGGAGAGAACTTCAGAGTATCCATTGATGATTTCTTTGGAACTCCACCAAGTGCTGATATCATCTCCGTGATATGCCCCAATCTCTCATCATACTGAACTGTCATTGGCTGTGAAGGAGGTCGTATCTCCAAGAGGTCTTGAATGCTATCCCTTGTGATCTCAAATTCTTTGTGCCTCACCCAGCAAAGAATCTTATTCTCCTCCACAGTAGCATTGGAGAAGAACTCTCTGATTATCTCTGAGTATACAGTTCCAACTGGATTTAGCAGCTTTGTCCAAGTTCTTTCTTTGAACACATCTGGAATGCATGTATTCTCAAGCTCCTCCAATTGAACCACCCTTTCCATGACAATGGTTGCTCTCTTGTAGCAATCATTGTACTTCATATCTGCCTCTGCGGATTTGAAGTGATCGGATTCAGTACGAGCACACTTGGGAGCCTTCTTCTTGGAACCCGCATGCTTGGTGGGAGACATCTGCACAAGTGGACACAACACACAGAACACACGTGTGCAAAACACAAGAGCAAAAACTTGATTAGATTCAAGTTAGTTTACACCTAGTGAGATATTCCCAAAACAGAGTAAGGTGCAAAAACAGAGCATTTCCAACACAACAGAGCAAGCTATACCACAAACTTCATTAAACTATAACACAAATGCATTGGAAAACAAGACATTTTGCATGAAACTAAATCACTGTGCAAGTGTGTGAGTTTGTGTGCATGCAAGTGTGTGTAACATGAGATGCATGAGGGTGTGCCTAGAGGGTGCCTAAGTGTTTGCTAAGTGAGTGCAACATATGCAAAGTGTGATACACACATGATCAAAGATCAATTCTAGACCAAAACATGGTAAGATATATGGAAAACTTGAAATTGGGACTCACTTGAGACCAATTAGGCACAACAATGTCGTTTAGACATTCAATCAAACACCTAATGTGCATAACAACACTTTAAGTATGAACAATGAATGAACATGGTAAAATCTTGCCTAAATACATGATAAAATGCCACAAGGGGCCAACACAAATGCATCAAGATCAAATGCAACAAAACCCAATCAAAAATTTTACTCAAACATCACCCAATTTAGAACTCCAACCCAAACCTTCGAAAATCCCCAATTATCAAAACCCTAACAAAAAAATCTGCAAAATCTAAGTAAAAACTTAAAAAGAAGTGATTAATCAACATACCTTGAAGAAGAAAATGCAGAAAAATGCTTGGTTCGGAGGGGGATTTGATGGAATAGTGTTTTTGGGTTGAGAGAGGTTCGAAGAAATTAAGGGAGGGAAGTTTTTATGTTTTGAAAAACTGTCACATCAGCCCTATAAAACTGAAAACACGCGTTTTTCGCGGGTAAGGGAGTCGCGAAACAGTCGCGAGACAACCGCGAAAGGTGCCACTGAAGCATAAACTTTTCGCGAGAAGCTCTAAGTCGCGATACAGTCGCGAGATTCTCTGTCTGATTTTAAGAAAATTTCAGTTTTTGCCAAACAGCATTTCGCGAGAAGCTGTTGGTCGCGAGACAGTCGCGAGAATCTCTGAGTGACAAGAAATAAAAACTATTTCCCTCAAACCTTTTCGCAGGAAGCTTCTTAGTCGCGAGCTTCTCGCGAAACAACCCTTGAACCAGTTTTCTAATGAAAAACACACAAAATGCACTTTGACCAAAAAGAAACACAAGAAAGTCTAAAATCACTTTCAAAAACAAATAAAACTCACAAAAATCTTTTTGGATTTGATCAACAAAGATTGAGCATGTGAAACACATTTAATCAAGTACAATCACACAAATGATTATGACATTCATAGAGCCTAGACTTGTGTGTTGTGTGTGGATATCAAGAATGAGATAGTCCTTAGTCCAATGTGAAGCTTCAATGATCAATTCAATCAAGGCATACACAACTAGCACTAGATTATGTGACCTATCTCAATTATAAAAACATGCATATATGACCTCCCACACGTACTTGATAACAATTTAATGAAGCTTTTCATTTGGCTCCATAATTACCATATCATTTGCAACTTATGAGCAAAGAGAATCTCATTTAGAGAAAGATGCCTGAAATTTTTGATATTTCAATTGATGAGTTAGCCTTTGGCTTTTTGGGCATCATACATTTTATTTTGGTCGCTTTCCCTTTTTCCTAGTCGAATACTAGTTTGTGCGACAGGCTTTTGCAGCTCTATATCTCTTTTCATTTGGAGATTTACATTTAGAGAGCTCTTTTAAGTAAAAAAAATAAAAGTGGGAAGATATATAGGCATGAGTCTATGCATGTCTCAAGATCAACACAACCATTCACTAATCATTCATGACAAGGTTGAAGATCTATTTACAACCGTCACATAGATTTCAGAATTTCTTCCACAGTGATATAAGTGCATGAGGGACAAGCTAAGCTCGTTAAATGCACAAAGCCATAAGTACAAAGGTACAAGGCAAGACATGTTTTGAGACAAAACTCAACAAAGTGATCAAACTTTTTAGATTTTATCATTTTTATGGGTTTTTGAATTTTTGAAACACACTCAAAACAGAACAAGAAAAGAAAGATCAGCAAAAACAGGAGCAAACCAGACAAAGGAAAAATACTATGAAAGCAATGCATGATAGGATGCAACACCAAATGTCCCTAAAAATGGAAAGAATTAATGCATGGACATATTATAGTGCTTATGCATGAGTACCCCTCTTCACCCACACGTCACGTGCGTTTGGGGTGATATCCTTAACGGATTGGGTACGAGAGTTGGGACTTTCGAACCTCCTGGTAAAACTCTCCAAGCAAGTGGTGAAAGCACCGATCATCTTCATCACGTCTGTCACTCCGGGATCACGATTTTGGCTTCTTGAGTTCTCACCACCCCAAGCTCTATTGTCATTTCTTCTTCCACGTGATCGAGGAATGCTTGCATTATTGTCTGCTCTCAACTTTTGACAGTTGGGTCTGGTGTGTCCTTGTAATCCGTAATAGTGACACACATAATCCGTTCTAGGACCCCGTTGTGGTCTTGAGAGAGATCTTGCTCTGGTTTCGTGTCTGCCTACTGCTTGATTTCGAGGCTTATTCATCATCCGTTGCTCATTTACATTCTTCTTTTCAATCTTAACATTCTCAGGAACGGCCTCCTCTACAATTGGCTCTACGGCCTTCACAAATTTCACTTCTTTGGTAGCTTTGACTGATGAGCTACTCCCTCCGGTATATCCCAATCCGGACTTGTCTGAGGAATGTTTTTGGGATGAGATAACATCATCCAACTTTCTGGAGGAGACCCTCTCTATCTTGGCTTGCGCTTGCACCACCTCTTGTTCAAGAAATCTGATCTTCAAGTATGCTTTTGATAGCTCACCATTCAGTCCTTCTATTTCACATTTGGCCTCCTTATGTCTGATCATGAGACTTCGGTAGTCTTCCTCTGCTTTCTTCATTTTTCTCACAGCTGCCTTGGCTATTCTTGCATATTCCCCTGATTTCTCAAGAAGTGAGGAGTAATTCTCTTGAAGATTAGCTGTATTTTCTTCCTCTTCAGCGTCCGATTCTTCCACAACTCCAGCAGATTCTGAATCACAATAACATCTTAAATGCCTATGTCCTTTGCAAACAGTAACCCTGCTTCATAGGCCATGGCCCCTGCTTCAATATTGTCTATTATTATTGTGTTTTCCATTAAATTTTAATTTAATTTGCTTTAGTATTGGAGTAAAGTGACCAACGAAAATAAATTGCTAAAATTGCTTATTTAATTTGCAGATTGTCTAAAATTGCTTATTTATAATGGCTGTCAGAAAATAAATTTCAGTAGCGTATAGCAATATTGGAGCAGCCACACATAAGCAATAGCTTGAGTATACTTGAAGACGTGCTGAACTAAACAATTGAGATTGACCAAGTATCATTTGGGATATGAGAGATGTAAATCAAGCAGCTCATGAGCTTGCTAAGTGGGGCTTTGTTAACAATTGGAATGATTTTGTAAATTGTGGCCTTATTGGCCGGATCATCTGATATATCATATATGTGATCATGAAGGATGCTTTGGATTGTACAATTTGAATTTAGTTATTTTTATTAAAGCTTGTATTATTGTAAAAAAAAAAATTTATATATATATATATATATATATAATGGGTGATTTGGTCACATGTCCAATATATATTTATGCAATTTTTAGAAAGAAAAAAGAGAACACACAAACATTGATAAGATTATTAAAAAAAAGAAAAAAAGAATAGTTGTAATTCATTTCTTGGCTTGGTGATACAGGGACAATCATTCTCCCTTGTGAACCTGTGAACTTAAAACTATTGTAAGATTTGAGTAAAAAGGGAGCAACTTGTAGCATTCACTATATCATCAAAATAACAAAAAAGAAATAGTCTAGCACCAAAATATTGCCATTCACTATATCATCCCCTTAATTGGAACTTTTCATGAGTGCTATCATTCATCCCTATATAGCACCACAACAATATAGCACTTACAACAATCTAGCATTGCAATTCCACCACCATGCACATATAGAAATTAATATATAAGAATAAAATTTACTATTGCATTAAAAACTTTCATCATTTGCATATAATTAGTCTTTAACTAGAAGCTACTCAAACATACACGAAATCTATCATGTTTGAGTAACTTCATTAGTTACAAAAATTTTCCAAAATGATAGCCATAATTAGTGTTGGCTATGCGATCACTTGTCCAAATTTTCAGTTATACTATCTAAAATATTTTCAAGTCAAAAATGCTATCTAAGATGTTCCTCCACTGTGCAATAATGTCCGAACTACTTTCCAAAAAACTATCAAAAAATGTTGTCCATTAGCTGTGCAGTATATTGTCCAAAATACTATCCAAAAGAGCTTTTCATCATACTTTAGAATTTTTTAGCAAAACCCTAGAAAAAAAGAGAACAATATTAGGGGGAAAAAAAAAAGCACATATTAGAGTAATAACAGCATTGTATGATGATGAAGTTTTCTGCTGAAACGAAAGATGGTGAACAACAGATAGTTATGACATAAGGTTGTGCCAATACCTTTGCCTTTGAACAAATGAGATCATCTCGGGCTCTATCCAATGCTTTTGCACTCAAAAGCATTGCATAGAAAAGAAACTGTGGGAGATAGGTAATTAGAAAATGCTCCGTATTTGAAATCAATTTTGAGATAAATAGAGAAGGAGGGGGGGGGGGTGAAGGACTGGAAACGTAAAAGAACTAAAACAAATGATAATGGTTGTCAACAAGTCCACATCCAAATTTTGAGTGTACTGCTCAAATACAAACCAAAATAAGTATATATGCTTCTAGTATTTTAAAAAACATACCACAAAAATCAACTAACACAAAGCATATTTCTCTTGCAAAGGCTATCATGCATATGCAAGGACAGCCTGATAGGGGATCATATATGCAGATCAAAAGTTTGTTTTCATGAAAGGTTACTTAGCCATAGCCATTAAGTGCTTCACCACAAACATATTTGATTTAGCTAGCTTCAACTTGAAGTTCATGTTGAACTCATGATTTACTATAGTTTATGTAACCTCCTTGGTTTGTCAACAAGACTTAGAATAATTGGTCTGCATCTGAAACTTTTAATTCCATATTTTGAAGTGAGATTTTACTTTGGAGTTGATAGTTAAAATTTTAACCTACCAATATCCCTTTTTTGGGTAAACACTACATTTCAAAATTTGTGAGAAACTTTGAACTTGGAATTTTTATGCATCCAAACCCCAAGTTCAAATTTCATTTGAAAGGTATCATTAAGCAAATTCAACAAATAAACATTTTCATACTACCAATATTACTCTTCACACTGTCACCACCATTGTTCCCTTTTATTCCCTTTACATGTCTAACTGATAAGGTCTTAACATCACCAAACACCAATTTCTCAAAATCTATGTTGTAATTATTAAAAGATTTGTCACGATAGCAACACAACTGATCACATTGTAGCTATCCTGAGTGTCCAATATATCAATGACCACAAAATTTCATGCTAAAGATTGCAATTAGAATATATCACAGTACTTCTAAGTTACATACACAGTACTTTGATTTAATCCATAAGGCAAAGATAACAAAGAATTGATTTAAGTTCCCAAACAACAAACAAAATCTGTCATGTTTATCAATATACACCACTTATAACTATGTCAAGGAAAACCAGCAAGTAAATTTTTATCCTATTGATTGTTGAGAATTTGTAGAAAGAAAATAAATGTGAAAATTTGAATTTAAATAACATATTATTTTTTCAGTTTTTTTTTTTAATAAAAAATATGAGATTGTTTAGTACATTAAAAAATTGAACTTTGAAATGATTTTGGCTGAGCCTAATGTGGTACCTGAAAAAATCTAACTAATAAATAATACCTAAAAATCAAGTACAACCACCAAATACATTAAATCAACTAATAAACAAAGAAAGGGCTTTATTTCTCTATTTATAAAACTACATCATGCTAAACACTTTTAATCTAATCCAAAATAACATTTAAAAAAAAAAAATAAATCCCTTTTACTGTATTATTAATGCAACCATCCTCACTAAAGCATTTCATCAAACAATACGAATTTCCTTTCTACATATGAATGTATATGTCAATTTCCTTTCTACATATGAATGTACAAGATTAACCATTTACTGTATATTATATATTCTGTTGATTGATAATAGTTTAAGAACAAAGGAGTGCATCCATCTTCATTGAGACATTTTATCAAACAGGTACAAATTTCCTTTCTACGCAAAAATTCATTTGGTTTTCTTTTGTTTCTTTTAAACATCTATAATTTTGGGAAGAAAAAAGCATACAAAAAAAATGTGAAAATGCAGAAAAGAAACAGAGTAAAAAATAAATAAATAAATAAACCTTCTTGTGAATGTCGGGTGTTGGAAGTAGCGTGAAGTTTCCGATGTAGGGTGGTTCTACTAGAAAGAGAAGATTTTGGGGATTTTCTGATGAGACAAAGGCTGGTTTCTTCAAAACTTGTGATGTCAGAGGTGTTGTGCCGGCGGAGATGCTACCGCTAGGCATTGGCTGTTGGGATTTGGGGTTGAGAGAGAATAAAAGCTATGGTGGCATGTGGACTGGGGAGAGAGACATTGAGATTTGATTTTGAAAAGAGGAAAAGTAAAGTGGTTTTTGGTTTAGAGTTGAGAGAGAAAAGATGGAGTCATGGAGGTGCTGGTGTGCTGTGTTGGTGGAGAGAAAACCGGAGAGAGAGAGAGAGAGAGATGGACATTTTGACTTTACAAAAAGAGGAAAAACAGGAGAGGGCGGGTCTTTGAATTTTTCAAGGTCAATTTCGTCTTTTTAATTTAAATGGGTTAGTATGCTGATGTTTCTTTTTTAGGACAGATGTCAATTTCTTATTGGTTTTAGAAACACTAATTAGATGCTGAGGTGGAGTCCCTGAAACATCATATACTTTCTCCACAGTGAGAGAGAGAGAGAGAGAGAAAGTCACACCTGGTATCCGTGATAGATAAAAAGAATCCAAGTTAATCAAACGAAACAGGGACTCCCACACTCAAAAACAGTCACTTTATCATGTACAAAAACCTACTTTGGTATATGCATTTTCTCATGTCGTAACTTTCAAGTTCAGTGAGTCACCACTCTATATATCAGAGAGTGTCTCAGACAGTCATCAATTGGTGCATTTTACTTGAATGCTTTTTTTTTTTTTGGTAAACACTTCTTGAATGCTTCAAACTACTACAAGCATTGGTTTAGAATTTTATATGCTTTAGCCTTGATCAAGCACTCAACTAGAACTTAAGCAAGAGACATTCTATCTTGCTTGTATGTCTAGTCTGTTCTCTACTTTACTTGAGTGGCCCTTCTCTCTCTCTCTCTCTCTCTCTCTCTCTCTCTCTCTCTCTCTCTCTCTCTCTCTCTCTCTCTCTCCACTGAATATTATGTCAAATTTGATGACTTCTACAAATTCGAAGAGAATGAATATATCCTTGTAGAATAGGTTTGGTTTGTGAAAGAAAATATTGTAAATTGGAAAGTGACAGCTTACATTCCACTGCTGTCCACATTTTGTATTTATATTCAAATATACAGAGATTATTTATAAGTTATAACTCTAAATTACAACTGAAAGATAATTACAGCCTAACTACAAAGTTTATCACTAAGTGAACATTACATGCTAAATACAATTTGTAGCCTATCACTAAACGGGGTAATTCTACTCACTAGTAGGTAACCTGTTATACCAAGTTACATTTTTATCATATTTAATGGTTTCATTTTCACATTGTGCAGTTCCAACGTCACATGTGACAATTCTTTTGTCATATTCGACAGTTCCCTTACTTTTTTTTATCACATTTGACAGTTTCATCCTCACATAATGTAGTTCCAACATCACATGTGACAGTTCTTTTGTCACATTCGGTGGTTCCCTTGCTTATTTCTCACATTGGACGGTTTCATCCTCAAATTGCGCAGTTCCAACATCACATGTGACAGTTCTTTTGTCACATTCAGTGGTTCCCTTACTTTTTTTCTCACATTTGACAGTTTCATCCTCACATAGTGCAGTTCCAATATTACATGTGACAATTTTTTTTGTCACATTCTATGGTTTTCTTATTTTTCTCACATTTGACAGTTTCATCCTCATATTATGCAGTTCTAATATCACATGTGACAGTTATTTTGTCACATTCTGTGGTTCTCTTTTTTTTTTTAATCACATTTGGCGGTTCCATCCTTACATTATATAGTTTTAACATCACATGTGACTGTACTTTTGTCACATTTAGTGGTTCCATCTTCACATTGTGCAGATCCAACATCACATTTAACTATTCTTTTATCACATTTTGTAGTTTTTTTTTTTGTTTTTTTTTTTTTGTTTTTTGTTTTTTGTTTTTTATATTTGACGGTTTCATCCTCACATTATGCAGTACCCATCACACCACTGAGTAAAGCCATGGGATGCAAAAAAGATTCACCCGTCATACACAACACAAGAGAGAAAGAGCAAGAACTCGAGAGAAGCAGAGGAAGAACTGAAGAACGGGAGCGAGAGAGAAAGAACCCAAGAGATGTAGAGACGTCTATTTTTTTATTTATTTTTTAGTTTCTGTATATTTACTTTAGTTTTATATAGAACATGCTTGACCGGTAACAGGTTTTCATTAAAATTAAATAAATGACTATGCTTGAAACAAATGAAATCAATAGTTGAAAATTTTTAGTGGGTACTTCATAACTTAATACTCAAAACTCATAACTCAATACTCAAAATTCATAACTCAAACTTGATAGGCCACAAATTGAATGACCCCTTGTGATTTAAACTAATTAATTAATTTAACCAAGTTATTAATTAATCAATTTATCATGCAAAACGCGTGGCAGCACAAACAAATCACCAAAACTAAATATGCAGCAGAAAATAAATAACACGGTGATTTGTTCACGAATGGGGAAAACCCTAACGGCAAAAACCCCACCGGGTGATTTTCAGGTCACCACTCCCGAAACTCCGCTATTATCAAATCAAGCGGTTACAAGTAAAGGAATCCCAAGTACCTTACCAACCTACAGTTGAACCCTTACCCCAATACCCAATTGGACTTAATCTGTAGTGACAGTTCCCCCTTTGATGCACGGCTCCCAAGTACGTGACTAACCAGATGCGCGGATCCCAGTACGCGACTTCAAACACCAACTTTAGAAAGAGAGGTTGGTTGCAAAGTTCTTCAGATCATCCTATGCGATGAAGATCAGGAAGATGCTTGGTCACAAAACCCTATGGTGCAAATACATAGCAACTTCTTGAAGAAAGATGAACTAGGTCAAGAACTTCGTCTTAGATCACAATTTGCTTGAACAAGGATTGCTCAATGCTTATGCAACTTGTGTCTATGTTGACGGCTCTTAAAACACTCCATTTATATGTTTAGGGTTTGAAGAAAAGAAGGCCCAAAAACACATTCACGGATCCCAAGAAAATCAGATTGGAATTCTGACTTTTTAATTCTCGACAGATAGCAGGTGTCGAGATAGTTGTCGAGCAGGTGTCGAACTTTAAAAACTGAGCACTTCAACTTGCTTTTTCTTGGACAGACTTGATGACTTCAATACTTGATCTTGAAACCTTGTTTCTTGAAGTATTAAAAACACCTAGAACTACCCAATTACAAGTAGAGTGCGTTTTGTCAAAGGATTAGCCAATTTACATAAAGTATGACATATGTGATGGAATTAAATATGTACGCAGCGGAAAAGTAAGTTTTGAACGGATCTACTTCATTCAATATTGAAAACATGCATAAAGTAAATTTCAGAATTTGAGAACAGGAGATCATACCTTGAAGCGGTGAATTCCAAAACCGAAGATTGAAGTACTTGGAATACTTTTAATCTTCACTCCAATTCCACTAACGCCCAAGATGTGTGGTCTCTCAATTGGTAACAAAGGGATTAATAGAGTACATCTTAATGTGTGTCACTTTGTGAATTACTACATCTTAATCCTTGAGTACCCGGTTTAATCCTTTAATATTATTCATTATATATTTATGAAATCCCATTCCATAAATATATACTTTAGTAACTACTTACTAAAGTGGTTAGGCCTAACTCTCTGAATAACAAACCCATTAAACTTATCTCAAGGGAATACTTTATATCTTTGTTAAGAGACTATGAATTCCATCTTGAGAATACATGTTCCATCAACACTTAATGTGGCTGCCCAACATACTGAGGTTTTGACCATTACTTTAGATCTCACTCCTGATATATCAAAGCAACCTACACCTCATGATCAGGTTCATTATTCTCTCAGGATTAAGAGTTCATGCAAATACAAGTCATGAGATTTATTATTCATTTGACAGTCCTTAGGCAAATAATAAATCTCATGGCGGTCCAGTTCAATATGTCTTAACTCTTAAAACATATTAACACATCAACTAGAAGTCACCACTTCCATGATCAAGACAAATCATCGTAGTTGATATGTTATAGTCTTCGCAGATGAAATGCCCAATTTCATCACCGACTACGAACTATAATTCTGAGTTTACAAAGAACTTGTGATTTATATCTTCTGTGACTCTTCACATAAATCACATACTATGCATCTCATGGACTATATGATAATGTCCGAATATTCATGTTATCATTATTTCAGATAATAATAAAACAAATTTATTAAACATAATATTAAGTCATACATAATGTCATACTTAATATCATACATAGCATCATTCAATAGGATTTAAGGGCACTAATCCTAACAATATGTTCTTAACATGTGAACACATATGTCCTAATAATCTCCCCCTTTGGCAATCCGTGACAAAACCACAACAAACAAATGAACATATGAGAGAAGTCATAAATCACTCAACTCATATTCACTTGTTGAATACAATAAAATCTATCCTAACACAAACTCTTGAAAAACTTTGCAAGAAGAGAGTTTATGGCAAGTAGACTTTGACAACCTGTATTTCTGAAACACTTTAAACAAAACTCATCAAGGCATCTTGTGTGAAACAGAAATAGTTAGATTGCATACAAGTATAAAGAAACGTGTGTCTAAAGATAGAAAAGAAACAACACATGAAGAGATAGGTGAAAAAGAAACATACATCCACATATATAGAAAGATAAGTACAATGTATGTAAACTGGTCACAAGACCTCATATACAAGATCAATGTATCTAACAAGAATAGAAAAGAAAAGATACATCAAAACCTCACTACATCCCTAAAAAATATGAACACTCCCCCTATCAAAAATGTCCTATACTAACTCTCCCCCTAAGATGACTACTCTCATAGTCCAAAACTACTCCCCCTTTTTGTCATGAATGACAAAGGGTAGAGTGTCATGTAGACATCTCATCAGTAGAGCTAGCATCTCCATCATCATCATCCGAAGCATCATCGTCATCACCATCATCATCATCATCCTCAGCATCAGAATCTGAAGCGACTGGAGGAGGTGGTGGAGGAGAAGCCTCAGAAGCAAAACCACCCATGGTCGCCTGCCGTCGTGCAATACGACCAACACGAACGTTCACCTGATACAACTCAGTGGTAAGTGTATCGAGGCGAGCATCCATGCGCTGCAGCTGCGCCATGATATCTCCAAGAGATACATCGCCTGAAGAAGGAAGAGGAGTCGATGTAGATGGAGCAGATCTGGATGGAGCCGAACGGGAGGGAGGAGTGGAATCCGGCTGTCGCAACCTAAACTGCGCCTCACTACGTTTTACGGTAGCGGCATCTATGGCAGATATGTGTGTGAAGTGGTCGGACACAGGGAAAGGGATGGAAAAATGGCGTAGAATTCTCGTGATAGCGGAAGGAAAGATAAGCTTATCACGGGACGCCGAATCTAAATGAACATCTATGATAGAGAAAATGAAGTGAGAAGGAAAGTCTATCGTAAGATGCTCAAGTAGAGATAACAAAAATCGAGCACGAGGCTCTGTGATAGAGTTATAGTGAGAGAGAGGATGAAGTACAAAAGTCATCACCATGTTTAGGAACCTAGGACCTTTAGCAAAAGGTCTACATGATGTATACTGATGCTCACCCCAATCAGAAGGGTGCTCACAAAAAGTAGAAATGAGCTTATCCTTGGACACAGTCCTCAGTCGCTCACAAGTAGGATAGTCAGGAAACTCTATACTAGGAACTCTAAGCACATCCGCAACGAGCTGCGATGTGACAGCAATGCGCGTACCTCGAACGCGAGTATGAAAAAGAGGTACTGAACGATCAATCCCGTACATGTTGGAGTAAAACTCCTGAATCAGTATGAGAGGACAAGTGACCGGGACGTCACACAGTGACTCCCATCCCCTACTGTGAATGACAGAGGGAAGGTCAGTGTCGGCGAAGTCTGCCAAAATGACTTGGCGTTCCGAATGAACACCTCGTCTAGAAAAGTTCTTAGTAAATGCCTTGTGGGCATCTCCATCATGGAACCGAAGGTTAAAAGGAGTAGTATCAGAGGAAGATGAAGCTCCAGAACGCAGAGGGTTCCGAGCAGGAGTGGATTTACGTTTGGGTGCCATAGACACTACTAACGTAAAAGAATGAGAACGAGATAGAGAGGGAGACAATCAGAAAAGTCCCAAACAGTCCAAATAATATAATATCTTGAACAAAATGTACGTATGCATGGGAATGCATGGTCATGTGACATGCAAACATAAAAAACATCATGGGCTCAGCCCAATCCAAACCTAGCAGCACACATACAAGAAACACACATCTAAATGCATGAAAATATCATTCTAATGCATATGGAATGCAATGTATGACATTTTAAAATCATTTGAGTGAAAAATCAACCCAAAATTTTAAGAAAAACTCATCAATTTTGAAAAACCCCAAAATTTTCAAAAACTTCAAAACCTAAGATTCAAAATCATGAAATGCATGAAGAATGAAGGATAAAAAGATCATACCAAGTGATTTGAAGCAAGGAAGGGCCGAAAATCACGTTGGATGAAGGTTTTGAGTGAGAAAAATGGTTTTGGGAGATGAAAAGCCTCGGACAGATCGAAGAGAGATCGAGAAAGTGAGGAGAAATCGCGATAGGAGCTTATATAGACACCTCAGTAAATCTCGACAGCTGAGGTGTCGAGAGGTATCGAGGATGCTGTCGAGGTAGGTGTCGAGGAATTGGCCTTCGACAGATGAAGGTGTCGAGATGGTGTCGAGGTACAAGACCAATTTCAAAGACCAGAAGCTCGATCGATCGACTAAGTGTCGAGGAGGTGTCGAGGAGACAGAAACCCCATCTCCAAAACCCCATTTCCCAATACCCCATTTCATCAAAGCCTCCACAAACCCATCTCCTCCATCGCAACAACAGCCAAAACCCATCTCAGTCTCCAAACTACACCACCCATTCGACGAAAACATCCACAACGAGGCTCGCTGCAACAACCCAACTTACTCCCACTTCTTCTCCGCCAAGTATGTCCCTTTCAACCTGGACCCATCATACCAAACCTTCGACGAACAGTGCAGCTTCGTGAGAAGGGTTTCTTCGAGGTCAGGGCGACGCAGGTTGAGTGAGCTCCGATCAATGACTGCGTGTGTGAGGAAGTGATTATTCTTGTTCTTCTTCTTATTCTTGGATTTTGAGAAGTACAATAAAGAAATCTAAACAAGTAATGGGTATTTTGAAACCCATTCATGTTTGTTCTATGATGAAGAAAAAAAAAAAGAAAAAGAATTGCAGCGAAGTGAGTGTATTTACAAAAATGCCATCATAACTCTGTTTCTATAACTTGAAAACACTTAAAATGTGTTTTCAGTTTCCATAACTCATCACTTAAAAATCAGAGAATTGAGTGATGAAAACAAAACTTGAAAATGAATCCAAACAAGCTTTCTCTCCATGGGTTTTACCATTTTTGAGTTATGGATGATGGAAACAGAGTTATGGGTGATGGAAACACAAAAATCAAAACAGCCCCTTATTTTGTCATGTCAATATTCATTAGTGCCCTTTTCTTTTCTTTTCTAAATTTTATTTTTGTGCTGGCCGTTTCACACTTCATAGTTGGAGACTGGGAGTATTCCTATATCATTTCATATATTTAAATTTAAAGTAAAATTTTATTCAATTATATTAGTAAATTAAAGTTTTTGAAATATTGTAATATGTATGGATTTGTCAAAATATTTAAACTAATAGTAGGATAATATTTATATGGGTCTTGTTAATGTATGCCCTTAGGGCACATACTAAATCATCTATTTTTGGAAACATTTTCTCTGGAATTGAAAAAGTTGTCAATACTTTTTCAATTTCCAAGAAAATATTTTCAAAAATGATTAATTATTGTGTGCCCTTAGGGCACACATTAACAAAATCCTATTTATATAACTTTCATAATTAGTTAAGAAAATTTTATTTTTTATCTTTTTATTTTTATATTTTAAGAAATTGTAGTCTGTCTTTCAAGTCTTCTGTGCCTGAATGTATACAACTTTTTATTATATAAATGGTGTCCTTTTCATTTTTATTTTTTGAGGAACTATATACTGTCTTTGAAGTGTTTTATGCCTGATGTATAGACTTTTTATTATATAAATGGTAAGCTACACCCACATGACCTAACAAAACCCATAAAAAATTGGTAAGTTGATAACAATTTGAAACTCTAAAAGCTAGCTGCGGCTCTACAACCTATATATAAAGACGGGCAAAAATTTGAATGATTTAACATAAGGTTATTTGATGTGATTTGTTGAGAAGGGCAAAAGTGGTTGGACTTGTTACCAAAGTTTAGTCACAAATGAACCAAGACCTGGACGGTTAGACCCATGCAACAAATGCCCACCAGTGCAAGACCCACCACCAACGCAAGATTCTCCACTCCACTCTCAAACACATCATGCTCAAAGCTGTAGTGATAATAATAATAGTATTATGCCCGAGTTTTATATTTTTGAATTGAGATAATCTTTGATGATCTTTTTTTTGAGAGACAATATCATCTTTGATTAAATGACATTATATGTAAAAACACCCTTTTTATAATGACCATTTGTTTTAAATTTTTTACATTGGGATAAAAAGAATTAATTAATTATTTGGCCATGAATCAATCTAATGAGGAGAATTTCTATTATGTCTACTTTTCATATATCTCTTTATCTCCGCAATTTGCAAATTTTCTACATATTAAACCCAAATGGTGATAGATAAGTTTACACACTAGTTTATTTACGATTTGAGTTCACTAATATCTAAAGCATTTGTGTCCTGTTGATATAGTGATTCTAAAAATTTAGGGGCTGTTTCCTGTTTGATAACGTTCTAGTAATGTTGTTTGTATTTTTTAAAAATATGTGTGAGTGAAAAATTTGTTAAAATACGTACAGGAAATTATTAGGTGATCCGGGACTACAAGGTCAGCTTGTAGTCCCAGCCAATAGAAAAGAAACACACCATTAAACATAGCTGATATTAGCTTACCTGTCACACCACTTAAAAACAATACACATTTAACCTCCGTTAATCTAGCAACATTAACCCTCTGTTGAAAATCAAATTTTGATTTGGAAATTGGGCGGGTTCGGTGAAGGTAAAAACTGAAAAAACAAAAATCGTTTCATTTTCAATCTTCATTTTTGGAGCTCTCTCTCTCTGTTCATCATCACCACCACCGTTTGGCTGCCACTTCCTTCCATCTCAACGTTGGCAACATTTCTGCACTTGTAAGATACCAATTTTGTTCCTTTTTTTGTGGTACAGAATGTACTTGTTGAAATGCTTCATAGAGATTCATTTTTCCAAACTTCTTGTTGTTGTGGCCTTGTGTTCTTATTATTAGGGGATGTGGATTCATGTTAGTGTGGTGCTGAAATCTGATTTTTTTTTTTTTTTGGTTAGGATTTGATATGAACAACAGTTATAATGATATGAGGTGCTTGCACCCAATGTAACAAGTGGCCTCTGCCCTCAGATGGATGTTGTAGTTGGCTCAATAGTTGCTAAGCTGACTTTATTTACATTTCTTTTTGTGCTTATGGGTAGCTCTATATTTAGGTGGAACCGTGGAAGGCCTTTAATAAAGAAGGAAATTAATTTCTAGCGTGGCATAAGGACATCATGTCCTAGGTACAGAGTTGCTATCGCTCTGTTTCTATTTCTTTTCTTTTTCTTTTTCCTTCTTTGTGGTGTACATCATTTCATAACACTGCACTAAAGTTTCATATTTTTCAAGCAATTTTTGGGTTCATTTTAATGATAATGGGTTCTAAAGTTAATTTGCTCTAGGCTACATTTTGGCATATTTTGGTATATCATGTGTCACTATGAAACCTACTTATTGGAAGGCCAAAAGTTTAAATTTTTACTGTGTTTCTGTTCTTGCAAAGAAATTAGTTCTTATACTATTTTTAAAAAAAAATGAAAAAGAACAGTGGGCTAGTTATTTATGTCTTCTATGGCATTAAATTACAAAATTATGTTCCCTATAGTGCTTTAGTGTGAACCATTGTTCATTATGCAGGAGTGGTAAGTTGGATTTTTTATTCTGTTGTGTTGTTTATTGTTTGCTTTTTCTCTCAATTCAGGATGTTGGTTACCCTTGAAGTAACTATTTCTTCTTCTCTACTTCTAAAATTCTGATTCACAAAGAGCTTAACTTAACAACTCTTCTCAATTAAGTATATGGACAGGAGTTGATGTTAGTGTGCTACAGGCCTTTATTCCTTTACACAAGATGAAGATGGCCAATTGCATGTGGAGTCACAATGTCATATAATATGTATAAGCAGTTAAGCACCATAGCTACATTTGGGGCAATTCATCAAGTAATGGTACATTTGGTGGAACTTTTTTTAAAATTATTTTTAAATTTGTAAACAAAATTGCTTTTTAGTTTTGCCATTGTTTCAACAGGACACTTGATAGGTGTATCTAAATTCACGCAAAATAGTGTCTTGTTGTTGGCTTAGAGTGTTTATTTTGACAAGTAGAATTAAGGCCAATTATCACTTTCATACTAGACTGCTCTTGAGAAAATTTATGATACTTGGTGTTAAAAGATTTATTGAACACTCAAAACAGATTTCCAATGACTTGTAAAATAAATTTGCATAATAAAGGCAAAAACAAATAGTTTTTCTGCAAATAGATTGTAAAATAATCCAAATAAATGACATAATTCACAAATGTGATTTATTTAAGTGCCATTTATCCAAAATAATATCAAATACAAAAGAACCAACAAGATATACATAGACCAAAGACAATATAACGTCTACATCAAACCCCAAACAAATTTTAGCTACCCCCAATGCTTCTAGCTACAACCAACAAGAGGAGAATTTCTAGAATTAATATATGTCTACTTTATTATTCAAATCTCATTGTTTTTTATTTATTTATTTTATACAAGATAAAAATTTTACTCTAGTCTAATCTAAGTATATACGTGTATGAAATTCTTTCCTGGAGACTTGAACTAACCCTTACCCCCCACACCCCACAAGCACTTACAAAGTTTATAACAAGCACAATGTTTGTTATAAAATTGATTATCAACCGAATTACAATAATAAGATAATTGAACATATCTCAATCTCATAGCTCTACTATTACTAACAGCTCCCTTGGATAAAGGAACCACTCCACCCATTACTCATACTTTTATCCATGTTGCTATTCATTTGTATCTTCTATTTCTGTTGCAAGATATTCACGCCATCCATGCTAATCCTCATCATCATTCTTAGCTTGCTGAAGCCTCGCACATCCACGCTACATACATGCTGAAGCCTCAAACATCAAATTAAACACGGTGAAATAATGTAAAATTATTTGACATGATATATAGGACAAGAAATTTCATTAACTTATTTTAGTTCCATGTTAACATGAATACAAAGCCACAAGTTTAGACAAACCAAAACTCTATGAAGCCTTTCAACAAGCAATTTTCTATGCCACCGAAAAAAATTGTGGGACATTTGCCTATTGAATTAGAGGTCAATGCTAAATAACTCCTTTATATGGACAAAGATCAACTTCAAAATTCTCTTTTTAGCTTCTATCAAAATCAAATATTAAGTACAACTTTGTTCAATTTTAAATATAAAAATGAACTAAAATGCAAGACAAAAATATAAAATATGATTCTATGGCAATGACCCACTTCAAACTTCCTATAAAAAATAAAAAAAAATAAATAAAAAAATAAAAAAAAAAAGACTTAAAAGGTGAAAATGAGATACACCCAACAAATGAACAAATATTTGCTTCTTTTTTTTCTAACACTAGATTCTTATTCTCCAAGTACTTTGGAATATATTCTTCGACCATTCCTGATAAAACCTAACCTACTGATATGAATCTATGTCATGGATTTTTTTTTTTTTTTTTTCATCTTTTCATTTCTCTCCTCGATATAAAAGGCAAGCACCATCACTAAAGCATTGCATCCCCTACATTTTTCATATTGCTTCACTTACCTCTGATTGTTTAGTATTATATTACTATTCTGCTTTGCTTCAGTGTGCACAACTAAAAATTGTAAGTTTTGGGTTAATATGAGTTTTTTTGCTTTGCTTATTAACTTACAGTTCTAGAAATTAACAGATTTATTATTATTGTATAAATATATGCTTTGTAAATATTAGAAGCTGATACATTGTAAAATATTATGTATTGTTGTAATTAATATTGTTTGTATGACTATGATTATGATTATAATTCTTGTTGTTGTTATTCAAATTTTAGATTAATGAATTTTTTATAGTTAGGACTGCAAGCATTTTTAGTTATATTTGAAATTTACCATAATAAATTTTAATAGTCACCATACATGAATTTGATTATTTTGTAGTTGATAACTTATAATCAGCCTATGACTTAGGTGCTTCTCGAAAAAAAAAAAAAAAGATTATTCTTTTATGCTAGGAATACTTTATTTTCACTCATTGCATAAAATTGCCTTGTATAGTAAATCTCAAGTATCTTGCTAATATCATTATAAATACAATATCTAGAACTCTTTTAAGGGTCAAATTGATTCACATAAACTTTTCAGTATTGTTGTTATTTTGTGTTTATTTATTATTATTTGATTGTGTGTGTGTGTGTGTGTGTGTGTGTGTTTTTTTTTTGTTGTTGTTGTTGTTGCAAGTATCACTCTATAATTCTCACTCTTTCAATTGGTTTCACAATTGTGGTAAGCATCTTAACTCTCATATTAAATTTATGTACGTGTTTTGTTAATTTTGAAATTGGTTAATTTAGTTTGATTTGTAGACAATTTCCTACTAATATAGGTAATGGATGTTGCATGGTTTAACTCATTGTAGCATTTAATGCAGGATATATTTGAAATGAAGCCTGGGCCATTCAATTATTCTCTTTTAACCCAACAACAATATCACATTTCAAATGATGTAATGGAAGGCAATGTATGTTGCGAGATCAAAATTTATTAATGTCCTAATAATATCTACAATTATTCAATTTACATGAAAATAATTTCAACATTAGCAATATATCATTGTACATTTTTTTTAAAATTTCAGGTTTCCACCTTAAGAGTACGACCCCAACTGTTTGCACCCCCTTCCACACCCCCCCCCCCCTTGCAGTTAGGCGAGCGTATCACCCCATATTTGAATCAATGTAGACTATACTATGTTACCTGCCTACCACATATAGATCTTGACTGGGGTTTTATCACTTCTTTGGTAGAGCGGTGGCGATTTGAAACCCATACATTTCACATACCTACTTGTGAAATGTCGATCACTCTACAGGATATAGCAATAATTACAGGATTTCCTATTGATGGCAATGCAGTGTGTGGGCCCACTAATTTGAACTAGGGAACATTTTGTCAGAATTTACTTTGGGTGACACCACTTGCAACAGCATTGGAATATGGTGGCCTTAAAACAACATGGGTAAGGAATACATTCTCAAATATATCAGAGGATGCCAATGCTGTAACAACCCAACAGTATACGAGGGCATACATGTTCCGGGTTTTGGCTTTACTATTTGGAAATAAGAGCCAAAGTAGATTGCATTGCTAATTTCTCCAGCTGTTAGCAGACTTTGGTGTAGCTGGGATAGTGCCACACTTGCTTTCCTTTATAAAGATTTGTGTACTGTTGCTATTAAAAAAAGCACGGAGGTTGTAGGCCCTGTTTTCATATTACAATTATAGGCTTGGGAACATCTTCTATATCTGACCCTAATTTTAATAAATCCAACGTATTTAGGGTTTAGGGTTTTTTAGGGTTTAGGGTTTAGGGTTTAGGGCAAAGATTGCTCAATGCTTTTGCAACTTATGTCTATGTTGACGGCTCTTAAAACATTCATTTTATATGTTTAGGGTTAGAAGAAAAGAAGGCCCAATAACATATTCACGGATCCCAAGAAATCAGAATAGAAAAATCTGATTTTTAAATCTCGACAGATAGCAGGTGTCGAGGAGCTATCGAGCAGGTGTCGAGCTTTAATGAAAATGCACTTCAGCTTGATTTTTCTTGGACAGACTTGATGACTTCAACACTTGATCTTGAAATCTTATTTCTTAAAGTATTAAAAACACCTAGAATTACCCAATTACAAGTAGAGCGCGTTTTGTCAAAGGATTAGACAATTTACATAAATAAGAATGACATATGTTCTTATCATGTGAACCACATATGTCCTAACAATCTCCCCATTTGGCAATCCGTGACAAAACCACAACAAACAAATGAACATATGAGAGAAGTCATAAATCACTCAACTCATATTCACATGTTGAATATAATAAAATTTATCCTAACACAAACTCTTGAAAAACTTTGTAAGAAGAGAGTTTATGGCAAGTAGACTTTAACAACTTGTATTTCTGAAACACTTAAAACAAAACTCATCAAGGCATCTTGTGTGAAACAGAAATAATTAGATTGCATACAAGTATAAAGAGCATGTGTCTAAAGATAGAGAAGAAACAACACATGAAGAGATAGGTGAAAGAAACATACATCCACATATAAAGAAAAATAAGTACAATGTATGTAAAACTGGCCACAAGACCTCATATACAAGATCAATGTATCTATAAAGAATATAAAAGAAAAGATACATCAAAAATCTCACTACATCCCTTAAAATCTCAGCACTCCCCCTATCAAAAATGTCCTATACTAACTCTCCCCCTAAGATGACTACTCTTATAACCCAAAACTACTCCCCCTTTTTGTCACGAGTGACAAATGGTAGAGTGTTATGTAGGCATCTCATCAATAGAGCTAGCATCTCCATCATCATCCGAAGCATCATCGTCATCACCACCATCATCATCATCAGAATCAGAAGCGACTAGAGGAGGTGGTGGAGGAGAAGCCTCAGAAGCAAAACCACCCATGGTCGCCTACCGTCGTGCAATACGACCAACACGAACGTTCACCTGATACAACTCAGTGGAGAGTATATCGAGGCGAGCATCCATGCGCTATAGCTGCGCCATAATGTCTCTAAGAGATACACCGCCTATAGAAGTAGAAGGAGCTGATGTAGATGGAGTTGATCTAGATGGAGCCGAACGGGAGGGAGGAGTGGAGTCCGGCTGTCTCGACCTAAACTGAGCCTCACTACGTTTTACGGTAGCGACATCTATGGCAAATATGTGTGTGAAGTGGTCGGACACAGGAAAAGGGATGGAAAAATGGCGTAAAATCCTCGTGATAGCGGAAGGGAAGATGAGCTTATCACGGGACGCCGAATCTAGATGAACATCTATGATAGAGAAAATGAAATGGGAAGGAAAATCTATCGTAAGATGCTCAAGAAGAGATAGTAAAAATCGAGCACGAGGCTCGGTGATAGAGTTGTAGTGTGAGAGAGGATGGAGTACAAAAGTCATCACCATGTTAAGAAATCTAGAACCTTTAGCAAAAGGTCTACATGATGTATACTGATGCTCACCCCAGTCAGAAGGGCGCTTACAAAAAGCGGAAATGAGCTCATCTTTCGACACAGTCCTCAGACGCTCACAAGTAGGATAGTCAGGAAACTCTATCCTAGGAACCCTAAGCACATGCACAACTAGCTACGGTGTGACAGCAATGCGCGTACCTCGAACGCAAGTATGAAAAAGAGGTACTGAACGATCAATCCCGTACATATTGGAGTAAAACTTCTGAATCAGCACGAGAAGACAGGTGACTGGGACGTCACACAGTGACTCCCATCCCCTACTGTGAATGACAGAGGGAAGGTCAGTATCGGCGAAATCCGCCAGAATGACTTGGCATTCCGAATGAACACCTCGTCTGGAAAAGTTCTCAGTAAATACCTTGTGGGCATCTCCATCACGAAACCGACGGTTAAGAGGAGCAAAGTCAGAAGAAGAGGAAGCTCCAGAACGCAGAGGGTTCCGAGCAGGAGTGGTTTTACGTTTGGGTGCCATAGACACTACTAACGTAAAAGAATGAGAAAGAGAATGAGAAAGAGAAAGAGAGGGAGACAATCAGAAAAGTCCCAACACAGTTCATATATGACAAATATAGAGAACAATAAGTACGTATGCATGGGAATGCATGAGCATGTGACATGCAAATCAAAAGGCATCATGGGCTCAGCCCAATCCAATCCTACCAGCACACATACATATATCACATAGCTAAATGCATGTAAATATCATTCTAATGCACATGGAATGCAATGTATGACATTTTAAAAGCATTTAAGAGAAAACCTAACCCAAAATTTCAAGAAATACTCATCAATTTTGAAAAACCCCAAAAATTTCAAAAAATCCCAAAACCTAGGTTTTAAAACATGCAATGCATGAAAAAGGAAGGGAAATGAGATCTTACCAGGTGATTGAAACCAAGGGAAGACCGAAAATCAAGTGGGTTTGAGGATTTGAGTGAGAAAAACTTGTTTGGGAGGTGAAAAGTCTTTGGATAGATCAAGAGAGATCGATAGAATGAGAGGAAAAATCGCGATCGGCCCTTATATAAACACCTCAGTAATTCTCGACAGCTGAGGTGTCGAGAGGTATCGAGGAAGGTGTCGAGAAAGGTGTCGAGAATTTTGCCTTCGACAGCTGAAGTATTGAGAGGTGTCGAGGTACAAGATCATTTTCAGATATAAGAATCTCGATCGATATACCAGGTATCGAGAAGGTATCGAGGAGACAGGAACTTTCTCGATCGATCCACAAGGTGTCGAAGAGGTGTCGAGATTGCGATAAGAAAAAGGCTTGAGAAGCTCGACAGATGATCAGGTATCAAGAAGGTGTCGAGGAGGTGTCGAGCCAGCAGTGAAAAGCAGTTTCTTGAGAAGTGAAAAACACAGACATGAATGCAATCAAACATGCACCTCAACAAGGATCCAATCAATATAAAAAGGCTCTCAAAATCATCTCTCAATGAAAAATTTAAGCACATGGATCTCCCAAAAACACACACACACTAAACAAGTCTAACCAATTTTATTTTTCAAAAACAAGTCAAGACAGTTTAGTGAGCATACAAAAGCACATGTAAAACCTTAGTGATGGCCAAATCACATTGTATCTGCACATGTATCAAAAGTAGTAAAGAATATTGCGTGTTGTGTGTGAAAAACATCGCAAGATTGCATATGTGTATACATGTTATGACGATCTGAGATATGAGAAAATAACTTTAACTCACACACAATCATAACTGTTTAATGGGGACTATCACCTTCGAGGTACATCTTATAACTCCCATATCTCCTAGAATACACGCTTGCAACCATTTTTAAAGTATTTTTAATCTTTTTACTTTTTATTTTCTTTGCATATTTTCTTTCTAAACATATCATGCATGGGCTTATGAGAGAGGAAAGAAATACCCATTAATATTTGACATTCCAATTTTGCTATGCCGAAGCACACAAATGTCATTAATAATTCGTGGGCAACAGTGGTGAGATGGTTATTTATGCCTTTCTCTTAGGATTTTCTAGTCCTACCCGTCAAAAAGAGTGATATGAGTGTTAAGTTTTAAGAGATAACTTAATCTTACTCATCACAAACAAGAGCCACAAAACTCACTTGCTTAGTTGTGCATAGAGATGTTCATTTAAGTTACAAAAGATACAAAATTTAGAAAACTTTGTTTCATTGGCCATCTAAGGTACACAAGTACCAAAGTACACAAAACACACACTGTTTTTGTATTTTTCTGATTTTTCAATTTTTTTTTTAATTTTTATATCAAAAACAAAATAAACAAAACTGAAAGTAAACACACAAAAACATGTTAACAAGGCATAGCATAAAACTAGACTGACTCAACAAAAATGCAAAACACACAAGCAATGCAATAATCAAGAAAAACAAGAAGGGAGAAGAAAGTGATGAAATCACTTAGAATCCTTTTTTTTCCACACCTTGGAAGAAACTTTCCTTTGATTAAAACCTTAAACCGGCGGTGAGGGGGAAGAATTGAAACCATTCAAGTTAGAAAGGAACATGAGGGCTTTTAGAAGATCTCCAAGAGGAGCAAGAGAGGATTGAAGCTGATTTTGGCTTCCAGATGCTGTCATGCCGTTGCTCTGTTGGGTAGCTAGCCACTTGTAGCAATTTGGTCGAGTATGACTTGCAACTCCACAATGATGACAAAGATGCTGCTTCTTTTGTTTAGACTTTTGAGAGTTAGCCTTCTTAACCCGAGTGTTTCTAGCATCTTTCTTATCTAGCTTAGGGGGTGCTCCTAATATAGATTTACCCTTGTCTAAGTTCTCACTAGCTAATTCAGTTTTAACATCAGTGTTCTCAACTTTAACAGTATTAGTAGGAGGAACAAAAACAGTAGAACTAGTAGAAGCAGAATTAGAGAAAGAAAGACCATACCTTAAGCCTGTTCGATCTGAAGCAGATTTCTAAATGCTGAGCATTTCATCAAGTTTTGCACTTGAGGTCCTCTCCAGTTGGGCTCTTACTTGAAACAACTCCGCTTTAAGCTTCTTGGTCTTCTCAGCCAAGAAGTTGTTCTCAAACCTTAGTGCTCCAATAGTTTGATTCGCCTCATCAAACTTTGTGGACAACTCTTCTCGATCAAATTCCACATCACTGAGCTTCTTGGTGGCCAGCCTATACAACTTCTCATGCTTCTCAGAAAGCTTGTAAAGCTTCTCATAGGCTGAATGGATATCATCTTGATCATCCATCTTCTCACACTTGGTGTCCACCAATTCTTCTTCTTCATCCACTTCTTCAACAATCCCTTCAGTAGGATTGACTGTGACAGTAAAGGCATTTAAGATTCCGTCATCCTCATTGTCGGAATCATCTTCAGGCTCAGTGTCACTTAGGGTTGCAGCAAGTGCCTTGCTATTCCCAATGCTTTGCTATTCCCAATGCTCTTGAGATATGTAAGACACTCATTCTTCATGTGTTCAAACCCATGACACTCAAAACACTTAGGTCCTGCGGGAACAGTGTACTGACCACCTTCCTTTGCATCCTTCTTCCCTTTGTCTTGGCTTTTAAACTGAGAAGAACTGGATTGCCTGCGGTCCTTGTCGAAGCTCCTCCCATTGGCATTCTTCATAAACTTCTTGAACTGCCTTGTAATGTAAGACTTCATCTTAGAATCTTCATCATCGGAAGACTCATCTGTATCACTACTCTTTGCCTTCAAGGCCATGCTCTTGCCTTTGCTTGACTTGCCAATCCTTGATAGCCCTAGCTCGTAGGTCTGCAAGTTCCCAACCAGCTCAGTCAAAGGAATTTTATCGATATCCTTTTATTCTTCTATTGCCATAATCTTGGCATGAAATCTCTCAGGTAGAGATCTGAGCACCTTCCTTACAACCTTGAGTTTAGGGATGGTTTCCCCAAGATTGAAGGTTGAGTTCACTATGTCCTTAAGCTTGGCATAGAACTTATCAAACAACTCATCTTCCTCCATCTTAATCTCTTCAAAGCTAGTAGTGAGCTTCTGTAGTTTTGAATCTTTGACAGCCTTTGTTCCTTCACAGGTTGTCTGGAGGATGGTCCACGCCTCCGTAGCAGTTTCTGTTAAGGATATCTTCTTGAACTCCTCATTGGTGACTGCGCTAAATAGGGCATTCAACGCTCTGCTGTTGAAGTTTGCCGCCTTGATCTTGGCTTCATCCCAATCGGCCGGCGCTTCTTTTAGCTTGGTCTAGCCAATCTCAACAGCTTGCCACACCTTCTCATCTAAGGACTGCAAAAAAACTCTCATGCGTACTTTCCAGTAGGCATAGTTAGTCCCATCAAATAACGGAGGTATAATTAAAGATTGTCCTTTATCCATGACAAACAGGGGTCAATGGATCAACACAGCAAAGATTAAAACCTAATCAGAGTGTGCCTGCTCTGATACCACTTGATAGGCCACAAACTGAATGACCCATTGTGATTAAACCAATTAATTAATTAGCCAAGTTATTAATTAATCAATTTATCATGCAATTGCATGGCAGCACAAACAAATTACCAATAAACTAAATAAGCAGCAGAAAATAAATAATACGGCGATTTGTTCACGAATGGGGAAAATCCTAGCGGCAAAAACCCCACCAGGTGATTTTCAGGTCACCACTCCCGAAACTCCACTAT
Source organism: Quercus glauca (assembly GCA_023736055.1). Classification (NCBI taxonomy): domain Eukaryota; kingdom Viridiplantae; phylum Streptophyta; class Magnoliopsida; order Fagales; family Fagaceae; genus Quercus; species Quercus glauca. The sequence continues at coordinate 1,564,037 of CM043315.1, forward strand.
TATCAAATCAAACGGTTACAAGTAAAGGAATCCCAAGTACCTTACCAACTTACAGCTGAACCCTTACCCCAATACCTAATTGGACTTGATCTGTAGTGACAGTTCCCCCTTTTGATGCACGGCTCCCAAGTATGTGACTAACTAGATGTGCGGATCCCAATACACGACTTCAAACACCAACTTTAGAAAGAGAGGTTGGTTGCAAAGTTCTTCAGTTCATCATACACGATGAGAATCAGGAAGATGCTTGATCACAAAACCCTTTGGTGCAAATACACAGTAACTTCTTCATAGAAGATGAACTAGGTCAAGAACTTCGTCTTTGATCATAATTTGCTTGAACAAAGATTGCTCAATACTTTTGCAACTTGTGTCTTTGTTGACGGCTCTTAAAACACTCATTTTATATGTTTAGGGTTATAAGAAAAGAAGGCCCAAAAACATATTCACGGATCCTAAGAAATCAGAACAGAAAAATTTGATTTTTAAATCTCGATAGATAGCAGGTGTCGAGGAGCTATCGAGCAGGTGTCGAGATTTAATGAAAATGCACTTCAGCTTGATTTTTCTTGGACAGACTTGATGACTTCAACACTTGATCTTGAAACTTTATTTCTTGAAGTATTAAAAACACCTAGAACTACCCAATAACAAGTAGAGTGCGTTTTGTCAAAAGATTAGCCAATTTACATTAATAAGAATGACATAATCATGTGAATCACATATGTCCTAACAGTTCCAAGGGGGGGTCTCGAGGATTCATCTCTCCGAGATCTTGAATTTGTCTAGCCCCCCTAACCATTAGAGTAATGCAAGAGTTGCTTCAGCTTCCCCTCGCGGACGAGTTGGTCCAAGTGGTCCCATAGACTTCTGCAATTCTCTGTGGTGTGCCTGTGGTCTTGATGGTATTGGCAATAGAGGTTGTGGTTGTGTTTTGTAGAGTTCCCTACCATTTTGTTTGGCCATTTAAAGAATGACTCATTCTTGATTTTCTCTAGAACCTGATGTACTAGTTTTCGGAACACAGCGTTGACCACTTGCGGATAGGTAGGCCCCGGCCGTCCAACGAAGTCCCTCCATGGTCAGTCATTATTGTGGCGGTTCGACCTGAAATCCCTCATCTCTTAAGGGATAACTTTCTCCTTTCCTTTCCCCTATTGCTGGTCTTCTTCGACCTTTTTATACTTGTCAATTCGGTCCATGAGCTAGAGTACATAGGTGACTAGTTTGCTAGTTAGGGATTTTCTCAGATCGTCATCAGTAGGGAGGCTGAGCTTGAAGATGCTGATGGCTACATCATCAAAGTCGCCATCTATCTCGTTGAACATCTCCCAATACCTATCTGAGTATGCTTTCAGCGTCTCTCCCTCTCGCATGCTCTGGGACAATAGGGAGGCCAAGGATCGAGGGACCCTGTTGCAGGTGACGAAGCGAGAGCAGAATGCCTGGGTGAGCTCTTTGAAGGAGTTTATAGAGTGTACTTTCAGGCTGTCAAATCATCTCATTACGATGGGCCCTAGGCTAGACAGGAAAACCTTACACATCAATGCTTCGTCTCTGGAATGGATTGCCATTCTTTGGTTGAAATGGCTCACGTGCTCCACAAGGTCTGTTTTACCGTTGTACATGGTGAAAGTAGGTTGGGCGAATCGTCGTGGAAGTCTAGTGCCCTCAATCTTGCGCGTGAAGGGTGTTTTGGAGATTTGGTCCAAGGCCCTACTCACAGCGTTGTTTTCTACATCTTTATGAGGTGGGCTTTCGATCCTCCTTTCGCGATGGCGTTCTTTTTCGTGGGAGAAAGACTCGCTGGGCAGAGTTCAAGACCTTCGCTTGTAACTGACATCCCTTTCATCGTTAGAAGAGGCATCAGAATTAGAAGGAGTTCGTTTTCGTCGTGCATGGTACAGTTCCCTCTTTAACCGGTCAATTTCCAACTGCATGGCTCTATTAGGCCGGTCTTGGGAGACGTGACTTCTGACTCGAAAGTGGCTCTTGCTCGTATGCGTAGTGTGCACACTGCCTTATCAATCTTCTTTATGTTCTTGGTTGGCGAAGGGGTTTTCGCACTGGGGTGGCATAGACTTTACCTGGTGTGGACCTAATCTTACCATCGTTCACTGCTACACTCACTATCGCACCAGCTCTTCCTACAGACGGCGCCAATTGTAGGGTCCTGTTTTTGTTAGCCCAAGCCCAACGAGTATGGGGTTATGGGTTAGTGAGCCATATACAATGAATTTGTAGAGAATGAGTTGAAGAGTAGGGCTCTAGTCAGTGTTATAACGAAAAAAATGGGCTTGTAAGATGGCCGTGCAAGGAAAATTTATGTAAGACTCTGTTTACGTGTTGTCCGAGGAGGTCAATGCTCTCATAGACTGAGGGGACGGCCTTCAAATGCTGTTTTCTCTCTTACAGTGTCCTATCTCCCCCCCATGGAGGGTCTTCCTCATTTTATAGGTCCTTTTTGGTAATCCTAGCCTTACACCTATTGACCATCTGGACCTCCACTTGAGTGCCTATCCCATCAGATACCCCTTCTGACTTTTTGTGAGTCACGATGGCCAAAGAAACACTATTCAGAAGTCTTCTCCACATAAATGCGGCCAGAAAAGCAGCTGTAACACATTTAATGCGGAGGTAACAGCCTCTCCTCTAGATATTTTTTTGTCTCCTTCCATCTCGTGAGCTCATGTGGCATGTTTTTGACACTGGTGCCCCTATTGAGTTCATTCTTGTTGCTGGAACGTGTAAAGGAACAGTGCTAACCTTTTCCGAGGAGGTCTTTCTCCTCGGACCGGTCATTTTTCCTTTCTTATTTACGAGGCGCTGAGCTAGAATGCCCCTCCACTATTTTGTCTCTCTTCGGACTCTCCAACGATCTTGGGTAAGGCCTAAGGCCCTGCGTACCATCTTTGGGCCTTGTCCCCACATATATATAAAACATGCTCGAGTCGGTTCAGTCTTCGTCGGTGTGCACATCTCGATGCTGATGGCTGCATCGGTTCAACATCAGTAGTGAAGAACTACGTGCCAAAAAACCCGCTGCGAACCCAACCAGTGCCGGAAAACCCACCCCAGAAGAATTAAAGTTCAACTAGAACTATTGGACAATTTTTTATTAAAAGAAAAATAGCATCACCAAAATGCATCCCTAGAATATTTTGGAAGGCCTTAACATATAAACTTTAAAATTTGCGCTAAACTTGTTAGGTGTGATTGGTAACAATTCAAGCAACTAAAAATGCAAATATTTTCCACAAGAAACCAAAAGAGCCACAATTTATATCTTTAAAATGAATTACAAGAAACAAAATATACTATCTATTAGCCAAATACCCATCTGTACAGTCAATCCAAATTTAGAAAAGGAACAGATACCTAAAAAAAATTAGGAAAAAAGAAGAGAAATTTCATAATGATTTTTTAGCATAAATCATGAGTTCATGACCAAGCAACATAGGGCCCGTTTGGTAGAGGAGTTTGAATAATGTTGTTTGTAGTTTTTTGAAATATGTGTAGATAAAAAAATGTATGAAAATGTGTGTAATATTGTTAAAAAATTGAAAATAAATTGTTTAACAACTCTAACAAACAGGGCCATAATTTCTGAACTGTTGTCAAAAACAACACCGTGCTAGTTGCTAGCTGTAGCGATGGAGATTCAGCAATGGTATGAGAGAGTTTTTTTTTTTTTTTTTTTTCCTTGGTAGCTGAAAGAGAGAGAAAAGAGCAAAGAAATGTCAGAAGGTGGGTGTCACGCGAATTGCTAACCCATCCTTATTAGGTGTCAATTTTCTTTGCATTGGATTAAATAAACAGTTCGGATACCATAGGATCTTAATCCCTTTAGAAAAACAAAAACTGGTTACAAAAAAAAAAAAAAAAAAAAAAAAAAAAAACTGAAACTGAAATTGAAAATTATTATTTAAAAATATTTGTCAAAATACTGAAATAATATGTAAAAATACGTATAATATTATTTAAAAATTAAAAATAATTATTTAAAAATAAATAAAAAATAAAAAAAATAAAAACCGTCTTCAATCGCTTTGAACAGCTTTCTGACTGTGTGTGTTTCAATTAGATTTTGTTGGTAACGCGAATCATCTCTGGCATTCCTGCCCATCATACTTTTTCTGTATTCTCGGGTTTAGATCTATTCGGCTGCAGAAGATTTTGATGAATTGATGTACCTGACTCCATTCTTTGATTGATTGATTGAAATGTATTGTCTCATTAGTTGAAACGAATGATTGAAGCACGAATTAAGGCACTCCATTCAACAAAAAGATTTGACTGACGTTCGTGGTGAATAGCTCTCTGAGGTCCTGAGCTAGTTTTGAAGGTCTACCGTCAGATCTTTTGCCTGGATTTTGTCACCGATTACCGATAAAAAGGCTGCTCACGCTCGTCAATGAAATAGCATCTCAATAAATGATACATATACTACTTGAGTTTTATAAAGCTTTTTAAAGATGACAGCTAATGTGCTTCACTATTTGAGAGAGTCTTCAATAGTCATATTATGTTGGAAAAGATGTCACCAGTTCACACTTGACATTGACAAGAGTAATCTCTTGTTTTCCCTTTTTCGTAGGAGACTTGAAAATAGTATCTTTCACGGTGAGAGTCTTCAATAGTCATATTACTGGCTTTTTCCCGCTTTACAGTGTCACATGGCCTTCGTTTATTTTGTTTTCAAATGGGTCATCTGCATCTTTTAATTATTGTGGTCCCATGGTTGCATGTGAATTTGGTTTTGTCACATAAATAATAAATACTTGGCTTTTATGCTTATGAACAGTAACATTTTAAAATCTTACCTTTCTCTTGATCATTCGCATAAGTCCATTCAAAATTTTTATTTGTTTTAGCATAAAAATTCAATCACAATAATAATAATAATAATAATAATTTAGGGATGTGTGACGAGCATTTTGTGTTTTTGGGTTAAATAATTTTTTTATCTACTCCTAGTTTTTTTTTTTTTTTTTTTTTTTTTTGGTAATTGGTAAATGTAATAATCTCAATCTAAAATTTTGACAACTTCTTTAAATCTCAATAAAATTTTGGCGTAAATGCACTTTTAGTCCCTACATTTTGATTTTTTTTCATTTTGATCTCTTACATATTAATTTTACCACTTTTAGTCCCTAAACCAATTAACGCGTATTATTTTCGTCATTTCCGTCAAAAAACTAACGGAAATAGCTGAGCTAACTATCGGAAGAATTAAAATATTATAAAAAATATCACATTAGCATTTTAAAAAAAAAAATTTGTCAATTTTAACTAAATAAAAAAAGAAAAAACATAATTAAAAATAATAAAATACATAAATTTAGATCTATTCATTTTGAACAATAACACGCAAGAGCACAAACCCAGAAAATCATACAAATCTAGAAAATCATGCAAACCCCATCAACAACACAAAAGAGCACAAACCCAAAAAAATCATACAAACCCAGAAATCAAACACAGCAAAATCAAATCCACATCATATTAAACATGAACAAGAAACTAAACATGAACACATTAAACATTTGAACAATAAGACAAACCCAGAAAATTTAAAACCCAAAAATTACATTAGATCCACATCAACACAAAATTAAACATGAACAAATCCAAAAAATCAAACCCACACACCACCAAAGCATCAAACCCAAAAACACTAAACTCTAAACCCAAAATTTCGGGCACCAAAGAAAATAGAAGAAAAGAAAGAGTATGATTCTTTTATCTTTCTAAGAAACCAACACAAAATCAACTTAAACCAACACAAAACTCAACGATCTGAAATCCAACGATCAACGACCCATCGATCTAAAACCCAACGCTTTGAAACTCAACTCAAACCACCAATTCGAAACCTCTAAACCCACCAAATCCACCACCTCTGATCTCTACTTTTGTTTCATTGCAAGGAACCCATGCCGAAGCTCCTCAAGCTTCAATCCTTCACTGTTGACCACGACAGCTATGAATGGCAGTGAGTCCTTTCTAGGCTTGGTCTATGGGTTTCACATCAATAGACCTAGCCGATCTAGACCTAGAAAACCCAGATCTACCCAGAAAACCACCACCATAAACCCACCAACCACACCACCGCTGACCACCACACATCATAACCCAGTAACCCAAATTAGCCAAAAGTCACGAACCTAGCCAAAACCAGAATCACGGCAGCCCACGGCCTGGTCCACCAAACCCACGATAGCCCACCGTCGCTGCATGTCCTTAACCCACGATTCACAGCTACCAAACCCGACCCACCACCAACATCAAGAGTAGGGGCCATTGAAGACGAAGGAATCGACCTCAGATCTGCCCATAATGACTTGAACAATATGCTCACAGTCATAGCAGTGAACACAGCCTTTGCATCCTCTGAACAAAAATTCAAAATCTTCGACAAACCAACCACTCTTCTGATTAAACTTCGATTTCGCAACCGCCATCTTCATCATTGTTGTTATTGTTGTTGATGAAGTCGATGATGTTAAGAGAAAGGAGGAAGAAAGAAAGAAAAATGAAAGGGAGAAGACTAAAACGGTGAAGAGAAATAGGAAAAAAAGAATATCTGTGATCATGATCTTGTGTGTTCTTTTTCAAAATGAGTAGATCTAAATTTATGTATTTTATTGTTTTTAATTCTATTTTTTCTTTTTTTATTTAGTTAAAATTGACAAATTATTTTTTTTTAAATTAGATGCTGATGTGACATTTTTTTATAATATTTTAATTCCTCCGGCAACCACCTCAGATATTTCCGTCAGTTGACTAATGGAAATGACGAGAATAACACGCATTAATTGGTTTAGGGACTAAAAGTGGTAAAATTAAAATGTAGGGACTAAAATAGAAAAAAGTCAAAATGTAGGGACTAAAAGTGCATTTATGTCTAAAATTTTTCCTAAAACAGATTTGTTAATGTATACCAATAGTTAATATTTCTTTTTTTTTTTAAGAAATCGCAAGTGGCAAGACTGTAACCCATACGACATCTTTTAATTTTTTTTTTTTTCCAAAATTGCAAGTGAGAAGATTAGAGTTACTAGACCAAACCACCCAGTGATGAGACAATCCCTCCTGACACACGTTTTTTGATTGATAAAGGTAGCCTCTGACATACGTTAACTTCTTTTTTAATTATTATTATTATTTTTTTGATAAGAACATTATGGTATTTATAACCAAAAAAAAAAAAAATTATATATAAAGTCCAGTTATTGCATGCCTTTAGGGCATATATCACAAACTTTCAAAAAGCATTGTTGTTCACAACCCCTTTTAGCTTGGGCATCCGCACAAGCTAAATGATTCAACTGCAGTCGCAAGATTATCCATAGATCCCAAATGTTAGTCACACATAAGCAACATAAACTAAATGAATGCAAGATTTTTTCCCAACATACCTATCAAGTGCCACATAAGCAGATAAACGTACATCCAGCCCACGCGCGGGCAATGTTCAGAATACATGTCTAAACGAGACAATAATCAATATATATATAAAAGCAGAGACCTCATGCGGGAGTGCATGAGGTCTTGCCATGTGGCGCTCTAATTTTTTATTTAGTTTTTTTAACCTCTTTTTATTAAGTTTTTTTTTTTACTGTTATCTTATAAATTATAGTAACTTCTTTTTACCATTATATAAAATATGGGCTGCTTTTAACAATTAGCCCAAATGCTATACTCTACAAAATGGGCTACCTTTTAAAAACAAACCAAATCCTATGAAAAGCCCAAACCCAGTTATTATTTTACATATTCTGACCCAGATCTGATCCTTCCTATATGTAGGTCAAAGCCAAAACTCTTACCCACTTACAAACTCTCTTCCACCTCTCCCATGTGCAAATGATACTTCTAGAAAATCTCATGCTCATGAAAGCACGTCTTCCTTTTTTTCTCAATTCAATTCAATACATTTTTGTTTACTAATAATGTTCTATGCAATTTATGTAAGCAAATTCTCTTTGTCATCAACCCATGCAACAAAAATATATATAAATCTTAAGATTCCTGAGGTGGTTGAAATAATTGGCAAATGCATATTTTTAAAATTATTAATAACAAAAACATTATGATAAATATCATATACTATCTCACAAATACCATTTATATAAATATTTTCTTTAAAAAAAATTCAATGATAGGAATGGTCAAAAACATGGTTCTATTCAAGAAAGATAAAAAATACATGCAAAACAATTTTCATAGGAGGATTTATCTTTAAAGAATATGAAGACAATAGGAGAGATCAAACGCATTGAATGAGATCCTACAAAACAAGTTTATTAATCATTTCGAAGTATACTTATCATTTACATGAAAAAATAATAATACATCATACTATCTACATTAAAAAAATTCATATTAACTTCAAAGTTCATTGCATGATGTGAACTACTACGGTATTGCAACAACCAACATCGATACAATAATGGGTTGGTATTACATTTCATGTGTGTGTTAAGAACCCATGGGTAGAACTCCCCTTGAAAATTGGCTTGCAAGGGGAGGGTACCCAAGAGCTTATAAATACATAATTAAGCTTACACTTAATCTATGTGAGACATTAGGATCACAGCATACCACCACGCTCTTTAGCCGACGTCCATTATGGCTCACTCTAGCGACACTGACCCGATGGTAACCCTTTCTCTTTTTGATGGCTCCACTCACCTATCAGTAATTTTAATCTAACCTCTAGGTCACCCCCTCCAAGATCTGACCACAAAGCCACAACTCATTTGATCACATACTCAATGAGTCATGTTCAATTACTCAATGTAGTGGTTGGCTCTTATACCAAATGTTAAGAACTTATGGGTAGAACTCACCCTTGAAAACCGGCTTGCAAAGGGAGGATATTCAAGAGCTTATAAACACATGGTTAAGCTTACACTTAATCTATGTGGAATATTAGGATCATAACAATGTGCTCTATGGAAGGAATGTCAAACCACAATCAAGATCATTTTGGTGTGCAAAATGTGAAATTAAAAAAAAAAAAAAATCTCTCTATCCCAAAGTTAAAGGCACTCACATTAACTACATACTCTTCAAATATTTATAATAAATTCATCTCACTCTAAGTACCATATATACAATTGCAAACTACTTCAGATACATGATTCAAATTTAAGTTTTTGATGCAACTAACAAAACAACTTTTTTATATTTGATCGAGATGCTGAGAAAATCTTAAATAAATCTGCAAGAGGTCTTGCTAAAAAACAAACTAAGGTACAACTTATTTAAATTATTATATTATTGTAAAACTTTTGATCAAAATATATATTAAATGTATTCCTCATATGCAGATTGATATTAGAGAAGGAATTCCACATGATCTGAAGAAAATTTTAGGAAGAAAATACATTTTCCTACTTCATTTGAAGGAATTCAATCTAAATGATGGTTTTGAAAATTACATAGTTGCTAATATTTTTTATGCACCTTCAAATGATAAAAAGGTGTAGAAGAAAAAAAAAATACACAACCTAATATGCTAACTCTTTTGCTACACTATTCCTTATAAAGTAACAAAAAAAAAATATAAAATCATTTGCAAAAAAATGTCACATCACTAAAATTTATTATGAATATAGATACCCACGCAAAATCTTAGCAACAAGTCCACAAGTCCAAACTTTATAAGATTCAATCAAGAATCTTCCAATTCCAATTCATTAGTGATTAACACAAATGATGCAACAAAAGGAAAAAGTGATGAAATCTCAAAATTGAACAAATAAGGATGGACCAAACTTCAAACGTTGAAGATGAAGAAACAGATAGTAATAATATACCCCTCAACAAGATTTACATGCATCGCTATATTGCAAAAACAAAGCATTGAAGAAACAACAAAACAAGATTTCGCAATGAAGCTTTTTATTACATCACATAATAAAGATCAATAATATGAAATTAATTAACATGCTTTTATCATCTTTTATTATACAATATTACTTCAAAGTTGTTTTTTTTATTGCTCATTATTTGAACAAAATATTTATAATGGATTTGAGTGTGTAATTTATAATTATTGATTCTTATGATAAACTCATTACTAACAAAATTTTATAACAAATATGCTATAATATATGTACAACATTCTCCATATTTTTTTTACATAAAGTATTACAACATTATCCGTGCATCGCACGGGCAACTTACTAGTAATAAATAATAGCCGTTGAGGGGCAACGCGCAGATTATATTGCAGAACAACACATTCATGCTTTAAAGTTTTGTTAGGGAGTAAATTAAAACACCTCCGAATTTCACTGTCTTTAAAAAGTGTCAAACAAAACTTAACATGTTTCTCTGAGATATTCAGTTCATCAATTGAGTTGACCATGTTGAAATATCAGTCAAGCTACAAGTAGTTTAGGTGTTTAGTTGTCACTGCTGTGCTACACACAGTTTTATGTTTACTGCTACATGCAGTTTTATGTTTACTGTTTTCTCTTGTTTAATTCATCACGTGTTAGTCATGTGAGTCAGTTATTAGTTTGTTAATTAGTTTTTTAAGTTTGTTAATGAGTTAATGACTCAATCTGTATATAAACTAATCAGTTCTTAATAATAAGCAGCAGAGCATTATTCATTTTTCTCTCTCTCCGAAACTTCTTTTCTCTCCCAATTTCAATATGGTATCAGAGCGAGTTGGCTCGATGCATTCCATCGATTCCTAACTCATCCTCCATTGTTGGGGTTTTCTTGAAGCTTTCTTCACTCTGTATTTCCTTCCTCTTTCATTGATCTTTCTTGCAAAGTTTTTTATTTTATTTTATTTTATTTTTTTATTTCTTTGTTTTCTCTGATTCTTGAAACTAAGTTCTCTGTAAAACCTAGTTCAAGCTTCTTCAATGGCTTCCGCATCTGCCAATACATATTCTGTATCATCTACTTCTCAATCCTCTGTTCCTGCTTGGGAAAAACCATCCAACCCCTATTTTTTGCATAGTAGTGAGAATCCTGGCTTGATTCTGGTTAATCAGCCTCTTACTGAAGAGAACTATGCTACTTGGAGCCGAGCTATCATTTATGCTCTTGATTCCAAGAACAAAACTGATTTTGTTGATGGCACCATCAAAGCTCCAACAAGTTCATCGGATCCAATTTTCCCTGCTTGGAAGAAATGCAACAGAATGGTTCTTTCTTGGTTGATCAATTCGATGTCCAAGGATTTGATCTCAAGTGTGATTTACTTGAATACTGCGCAAGAACTCTGGACAGATCTCAAGAACCGATTCTCTCAGAGCAATGACCCTAGGGTTTTTGAACTGCGAAGAATGGTGAGTACTCTCTCTCAGGATAATCTCTCTGTGAGTAGTTATTACACGAAATTCAAGGTAATTTGGGATGAATTGGTCAATTATAAGCCAATTCCCTCATGTTCTTGTGGTATCTGCACTTGTGGTTCAATGGCTGCTAGGGTTGAGTATCAAGAAGAGGAGTGTACTATGAATTTTCTAATGGGGCTTAATGAATCTTTTGCAACTGTAAGGGGACAGATCCTACTGATGAAGCCCTTGCCTTCATTGAATCAAGTCTTCTCTCTCATCACTTAAGAAGAGAAGCAAAGAAGAGTTGGTTCCAATGCCATTGCAGTTGAATCTGCTGCACTCTTCTCTAGAGGTCCTAATAATTCATCTAACAAGGGCAATTATACCAACAAGCCTAATGGAAAAGGGAAAAACCAATTTGTTCACACTGTGGAATTCTTGGCCATGTGGTGGACAAATGCTACAAGATTCATGGTTACCCTATCGGGTATAAGAACAAAGGCAAGGGGCACTCAGTCAATCAGGTTTCAATGGGTTCCAATCTAGATCACACAGATACTATGGAGGAATTGACTACAGTGACTCTCACTTCTTCTTAATGTCACAAACTCATATCCATGTTACAGGCCCATACCTTGGGATCACAAGGAAATCAAGATTCTTCTCTTGGAACTCATCAAGCTGCCACACTCATCAGTCATACTACTCCTGCCACAAAGTCTTTGCCACCTGGTACTTTTCACACTGCAGGTATTTTACCTACACTTAATACTGACATTTTAGATAAACCTGAATGCCTAGACTCTATTAATTCCATGCCTCTTTGTTTGCATTCATCCACCAACTTAGATCACTCAGTTTTCTCTTCCAATCATGTCATTCCACCTACCCTGTCACCTAATGAATGGATCATTGATAGTGGTGCTACTGACCACATGGTTCATTCCATTTCATATCTTACCAAAATTACTTCTGTGGTTCACATCAGTGTCAAACTTCCTAATGGTGAATCTGTCTTAGTCACTCATGTTGGTCAAGTACAGTTATCATGTGATTTGGTCCTTGACAATGTGTTGTGTGTTCCTTCTTTTTCTTTCAATCTCATTTCCATTGGGAAATTAACACATTATCGGAGGTGTTGCTGCATTTTCCTCTCTCAATTCTGTTTTATACAGGACTTACTCCAGTGGAAGACGATTAGTTTGGGTAGAAAGCATGGTGGTCTGTACATTCTACAGCAAACCAATTCTGCTAAGCTTTCTGTCCCAATTCAATTTTTCAATTTCATGCCCACTGTTCTCTCACATCCTGGTGTTTACTCTCCTTCCTCTGTTGTTGCTGATTGTAGACTTATCTCATGTAATAGTACTACTGTTTCAAATTCTGTTCTATGGCATAATAGAATGGGACATCCTTCTTCATCTAGGTTGCACTTCATTAGCTCAATAATTCCTGATGTAACTTTCTGTGATAAAGAGCTTCTTGTTTGCACTGTTTGTCCTTTAGCCAAACAAAAAAGGCTTCCTTTTCCTAATGAGAATAACATTTGTTCTTCCATTTTTGATCTTGTTCATTGTGATATCTGGGGACCATTTTCTGTTCCTTCTATTAATGGTTTTAAATACTTTCTGACCATTGTTAATGATTGTAGTAGATGTACTTGGGTATATTTACTGAAATTCAAATCTGATGCTAGGCCTGTTATTCAGTCATTCTTTTCTTTTGTTGAAACTCAATTTCACCTCAAAATTAAAACCTTGAGATCAGATAATGGTCCTGAATTCCATATGCCTCAATTTTTCTCTTCCAAAGGTACCTTACATCAACTGAGTTGTGTAGATACACCTCAACAGAACTCAGTTGTTGAAAGGAAACACCAACATATTTTGAGTGTTGCTAGAGCCCTTAGTTTTCAAGCTAATCTGCCCTTGAAGTTCTGGGGAGATTGCATCCTTACAGCAATCTATCTTATTAATAGGTTGCCTAGTCCTTTGTTGAACAATAAAACTCCCTATGAAATCCTTTTGGGTACTGTTCCTTCTTACTCTCATCTCAGAGTTCTAGGTTGTCTATGCTTTGCATCTACTCTCTCTAGGAATAGATCTAAATTTGATCCTAGAGCCTCTCCCTGTGTCTTTCTTGGTTATCCCTATGGTATCAAGGGATATAAATTGCTCAACCTTGACACCAAATCCATTTTCTTGTCCAGAGATGTTGTCTTCCATGAACACATTTTTCCTTTTCATTCCATGGATTTTCATCTTACAAATGCTTCTAACTCTCAACCACTTTCTGGTGGTTCTTTGTTTCCACCTCCCACCTTCATTTTTGATGATTCACCAATGGAAGTTTCTGACACAATGATTGACACCCATTCACCTCACATACCTGATTTACCCATCTCTTCTCCACATGCTATACTAGACCATCCTATCAATCTTAACCCTAGCCTAGTCACACTTGCTCCACCTGACCAGCCTGTACAACCTGTCCAATTTGTCCAGCCTGTCCAACCTACCCATCCAGCACCCAAAAATCCTCCAGACCTCACAAAGCACCTGCTTACCTTCAGGATTTCCATTGTCAACTTGCCTCAACCACACCCCTACCCTTCTCTACTATCCCTTTCCCTATTGAATCTGAACCCAAGTCCTATGCTGAGGCTGCAAGAGATCCTCAGTGGCAGGTAGCTATGTCTAATGAAATTCGAGCACTTGAAATAAACCATACTTGGCAGCTTACACCTTTGCCAGCTAGTAAGGTTCCTATAGGTTGCAAAAGGGTCTATAAAGTCAAACATAGGGCCGATGGGAGTATTGAAAGTTTCAAGGCTAGACTAGTAGCAAAAGGGTACACCCAATAGGAGGGTTTGGATTACTATGAAACTTTTAGTCCAGTTGTTAAGTTTGTCACTGTTAGGACTATCCTGGCTGGTGCAGCTGCTCTTGATTGGCATTTGGTCCAATTGGATGTCAATAATGCATTTTTGCATGGAGAACTTGATGAGGATGTATACATGCTACCTCCACCTGGTTTTGGTAGCAAGGGGAGCCTGATTTAGTCTGCAAACTCACTAAGTCTTTGTATGGACTGAAGCAGGCCAGTAGACAATGGTTTTCAAAACTCTCAACCACAATCATCAACCATGGATTCACTCTGTCCAAATTTGACTACTCTATGTTTACAAGAGTTCATAATGATGTTATCATTGTTATCTTAGTGTATGTTGATGATATTTTGGTAGCTAGCAACAACCTTGAAGCTATTTCAGAGTTCAAACAATTTCTTCATGATCAATTTAAGCTAAAAGACCTTGGTCCTTTGAAATATTTTCTGGGATTAGAGGTGGCTCGGTCCTCCACAGGCATAAGTGTTTGCCAAAGAAAATATGTTTTAGAGCTTTTAGCAGAAACTGGACAGCTAGCAACCAAGCCTATTAAATCACCTATGGAGCAACACACCAAGCTGTCCAACTATCATGGAGACTTGTTAACAGATCCTTCTCAATATAGGAGACTTGTTGGGAAACTATTACATCTGACATTGACCAGACCAGATATTGCATATAGTGTGCATCAACTGAGTCAGTTTCTTGCACAGCCTAGACAGCCACATCTCCAAGCAGCCAACAGAATTCTTAAGTATCTAAAAGGGACACCTGGACAAGGTCTCTTTTTCTCAGCAAATTCAGATTTACACTTGAAAGGTTACTGTGATGCTGATTGGGCCAGTTGTCCTGATACAAGGAGGTTTATCACTGGATTTTGTCTATTTTTGGGTGAGTCATTGATGTTGGGAAATTTAGACCCCGGTTGATAAAATTAACAAGTTTTAAATCCAAGTTTTTAATTAGATTTATTATCAATAAAACTTGTTAAAACAAACAAACAAACATCAATATCATGTCAAAATAATATGCAGCGGAAAAAATAAATAAGACAAGATATGATGACCTAGGAAAACCAATGAAACCAACTAGTTTCACAGTAAAAAACCTGGGGAGAAACCTTCCCGAAAAACAATCCACTATAGTAAAGAGAAGTTTCAGATCTAGTACAAAACCTTTGTCCTTAGACTCTACAATCCCCGTAGATGAACTCACAGCAGAAACCTTCTACCGCTTCAGAACCTCTGAACTCTTAAATATATGAACGCCACCCTTTGATGCACGAATCCCAATACGTGACTAACCAATTGCGCGGATCCTAGTACGTGACTTCAATCACCAACTAGAAGAAGATGTTGGCTGCAAAGTTCTTCACTTCATCAAGAATGAAGATCAAGAAGCACTTGGTTACAAAACCCTAAGGCGCAAAAACGCAATAACTTCTTTCAGAGAGAATAAGGCATCGATCACCTTTTGCATATGTTCTCCTTGTATTCTCTTATTCTCTTATGTGACGGCCTCTAAAATAAGCCTTATATAGGTCTAGGGTTGTGAGAAAAGAAACCCTACACAAATACAAAAGCCTGGCCCAAAAATCAGATTTGAAAATCTGAATTTCCGTAACCTCGATAGATACCTCGATCGATCGGGAGGTGTCGAGATTTAAATCTCGATAGATATAGCTATCGAGGAGGTGTCGAGAAGGTGTCGAGGAGACAGAAGATTTCTCGATCGATCCACAAGCTGTCGAGAAGGTGTCGAGATTGTAATAAGAAAACACATTAAGATCTCGATAGATAGCTAGCTGTCGGGGAGGTGTCGGGCAGCTGTCGAGCTATCTGTCCACAGGTGTTGGGCTATCCGTCCAGCTTTATTGAACACCTTTTCTTCACTTGTTTCTTGGTCCAATCTTCATGGCTTTAATACTAGACTTAAACAACATGTTCCTTGAAGTATTAAATACATCCTAGATCTACCCAATTACAAGTAAAGTGCGTTTTGTCAAAGGATTAGCCAACTACATAAAATATGTCCTTAACAATCTCCCCCTTTGGCAATCCGTGACAAAACAACAACAAACAAATGAGCATATGAGAAAAGTCATAAATCACTCAACTCATATTCACTTGTTACATATAATAAAATCTATCCTAACACAAACTCTTGAAAAACTTTGCAAGAAGAGAGTCTATGGTAAGAAAGACTTTGACAACCTGTATTTCTGAAATACTTTAAACAAAACTCATCAAGGCATCTTAGTGTGAGACAGAAATTACAGATTGCATACAAATAAAGAAACATGTGCATAAAGATAGAAAAGAAACAACACATATAGAGATTGGTGAAAGGAACATACATCAACATATAAAGAAGATAAGTTCAATGTATGTAAAAATGGTCACAAGACCCAAGGTACAAGAAGAATGAAGTAAACACTCCCCCTAACAAAATAAAACACAACTCCCCCTTACAAAGGAATGTATTTCTCCCCCTAACATGTAGAATCTTAAAGAAAGAAACCACAAAGTCTCCACAATTTCTCCTCCTTTTTGTCATGATTGACAAAGGGTACAAGAAGCTAGAAAGCTTCACCCGAGAAACATAAAGATGATTAAGGAAGATCATGGGGGCACAAGAAATCCATATAAATGCATGACTGTAATGAAACAAGATGCTATGGATGACAAAAGAAAGGTGCAAAACACACACACACACGCTAAACAAGTCTAACCAATTTTATATTTTAAAAACAAGTCAAGACAGTTTAGTGAGCATACATTAGCACATGTAAAACCTTTGTGATGGCCAAATCACATTGTACCTGTAGATGTATCAAAAGTAGCAAAGAATATTGCGTGTTGTGTATGAAAAACATCGCAAGATTGCATATGTGTATACATGTTATGACAATCTGAGATATGAGAAAATAACTTTAACTCACACACAATCATAACTGTTTGATGGGGACTATCACCTTCGAGGTACATCCTATAACTCCCACATCTCCTAGAATACATGCTTGCAACCATTTTTAAAGCATTTTTAATCTTTTTGCTTTTTATTTCTTTGCATATTTTTTTTTTAAGCATATCATACATGGGCTTATGAGAAAGAAAAGAAATACCCATTGATATTTGACATTTCAATTTTGCTATGCCTAAGTACACAAATATCTTTGACATCACACTTTTGCTATGCCGAAGCATACAGATGTCATTAATGATTGGCGGGCAACAGTGGTGAGATGGTTATTTATGACTTTTTCTTAGGATTTTCTAGTCCTACCCGTCAAAAAGAGTGATATGAGTGTTAAGTTTTAAGAGCTAACTTAATCTTACTCATCACAAACAAGAGCCACAAAGCTCACTTGCTTAGTTGTGCATAAAGATGCTCATCTAAGCTACAAGAGATACAAAATTTAGAAAATTTTGTTTCAATGGCCATCTAAGGTACACAAGTACCAATGTACACATAACACACACTGTTTTTGTATTTTTCTTATTTTTCCTTTTATTTTGAAAACCAACAAAATAAAGACAAAACAACAAAACAAAAACAAACAAACAACATGAAAGCATGAGAGAAAGATGCATATGCATGAAGGCATGATAGAAAAATGCAAATGCATGAAAGCATGATTCCATAAACAGATAAGAAATCAAGCAAAAAGAGTCCTACTTTAGATGGAAAGAATTAAAGCAGAGGACAAACAGAAAAGACAATTAAGTCTTAGGCTCTTTTCTCACCCACACAGCACGAGTTTTTGGCCGTGAAGATGAAAAGGCACATGTTCTAGTATGTCTACTAAATGACTTAGAAGAATTAGAATTCTCCTAAAATTGGGTTAAAAAATTCAAGACTTTTAATAACTCTCCAAACAAAGGTGTAGGTCCTTGAGAGGTAACCTGTGACTGTTTGGACAATTACTTTTGAGGATACAACTTAAAGCAATTAGAACGAATGTGTCCAGCAACACCACAATGGTGACAAACATGAGGTTTAACAAAGGATTTAGAATTAGGCAGATCGGTTTTGGATTTCATACCTTTATTACCTTTATTAGATTGTGGCACAAAGACAGTCCTTGATCCAGAAACCTTGGAAGAGGAGGGGCCGGAGGAGACAGCATATCCTAAGCCAGTCTTGTCAGAACTAGGCTTTTGAGTACTCAATACCTCATCAAGCTTTGCACTAGACATCCTCTCTATTTGAGTTCTAGCTTGACTAAGTTCAACCTCAAGATTCTTAAACTTCTCTTCTAATGAGATGTTCTTCATAACAAGAGTCTCAACTAACCTTGCAGTCTCATCTAGTTTGACTAACAGATTAGCCTTTTCAGTTTTTACCTCATTAAGCACTTTTCTACAAAGATGAGAAGTCTTCTAAGATTTTATGAATTCAGTGCATAGCTTATCATAGGCTTCCTGAAGGGTCATCTTCTTGGGTACTTCATCATCAGAAGAATCCTCACTATCACTAGCACTCTCCACAATCACCTTATCGGTTGAAGCAGCAAAAGCCATAACATGACGACATTCATCCACAAACTCATTAGAAGAGTCATCCTCAGTATCACTCCAAGTAGCAATCAACCCTTTCTCTTTTGGCTTCTCGGTCTTTTCCTTCATAAGGTAGTTTGGACACTCTATCCTCATATGACCAAAACCTTTGCACTCATGGCATTGGATGAGGGGTTTCTCATTCTTGCCCTTCCTATAGGATTGAGATTTCCTAGGAGGTTTGCCCTTATCCTTTTTCTTAAACTGAAGAAGCTTGATAATCTCATCAGTTATGAAGGTTAGATCTTCATCCTCATCTTCACTTTCATCTTCATCTTCAGAGTCCTCAATCTCTTCCTTTATACCCTTAAGAGCCAAGTTTTTGCTCTTTCCACCTTTTCCCATTGAGCCTAATCCCATCTCATAGGTTTGAAGGTTCCCTACAAGCTCAGTCAAAGGAATTTGATCAATGTCCTTTGCTTCCTCAATGACAGTGATTTTGGCATGGAATCTTTTAGGTAAGGACCGAAGGATTTTCCTAACAATTTTGGATTCTGCTATAAATTCTCCAAGGTTGAAAGCAGAATTCACAATATCCTTGAGTTTGGCATAAAACTCATCAAAGGTCTCATCCTCCTCCATCCTTATTTGTTCAAAACTACTAGTGAGTTGTTGAAACTTCACAGTTTTTACTGCCTTGGTACCTTCATAGGTGGTCTCAAGAATCGTCCAAGCTTCTTTGGCAACTTCTGTGGATGATATTTTCTTGAATTCCTCACTGGTCACCCCACAAAACAAAGCATTCAAGGCCCTACTGTTGAAATTTGCAGCTATGATTGTTGCATCATCCCAATCCACCGGCGCTTCGTTTGGCTTAATCCAACCAACTTTAACAGCTTGCCATACTTGTTCACCTAAAGCCTGCAAAAAAACTTTCATACGATCTTTCCAGTACGCATAATTAGTTCCATCAAATAAATGAGGTATAAATAAAGATTGTCATCTATCCATGACAACAGGGGTCAATGGATCACACTCAGGAAATTAATCCAATCAGAGTGAACCTGCTCTGATATCACTTGTTGGGAAATTTAGACCCCGGTTGATAAAATTAACAAGTTTTAAATCCAAGTTGTTAATTAGATTTATTATCAATAAAACTTGTTAAAACAAACAAACATCAATATCATGTCAAAATAATATGCAGCGGAAAAAATAAATAAGACAAGATATGATGACCCAGGAAAACCAATGAAACCAACCAGTTTCACAGTAAAAAACCTGGGGAAAAACCTTCTCGAAAAGCAATCCATTATAGTAAAGAGAAGTTTCAGATCTAGTACAAAACCTTTGTCCCTAGACTCTACAATCCCCGTAGATGAACTCACAGCAGAAACCTTCTACCGCTTCAGAACCTCTGAACTCTTCAATATATGAACGCCACCCTTTGATGCACGAATCCCAATACGTGACTAACCAATTATGCGGATTCTAGTACGCGACTTCAATCACCAACTAGAAGAAGATGTTGGCTGCAAAGTTCTTCACTTCATCAAGAATGAAGATCAAGAAGCACTTGGTTACAAAACCCTAAGGTTCAAAAACGCAGTAACTTCTTTCAGAGAGAATAAGGCATCGATCACCTTTTGCATATGTTCTCCTTGTATTCTCTTATTCTCTTATGTGACGGCCTCTAAAATAAGCCTTATATAGGTCTAGGGTTGTGAGAAAAGAAACCCTACACAAATACAAAAGCCTGGCCCAAAAATCAGATCTGAAAATCTGAATTCCCGTAACCTCGATAGATACCTCGATCGATCAGGAGGTGTCGAGATTTAAATCTCGATAGATATAGCTATCGAGGAGGTGTCGAGAAGGTGTCAAGGAGACAGAAGATTTCTCGATCGATCCACAAGCTGTCGAGAAGGTGTCGAGATTGCGATAAGAAAACACATTAAGATCTTGATAGATAGCTAGCTGTTGGGGAGGTGTCGGGCAACTGTCGAGCTATCTGTCCACAGGTGTTGGGCTATCCGTCCAGCTTTATTGAACACCTTTTCTTCACTTGTTTCTTGGTCCAATCTTCATGGCTTTAATACTAGACTTGAACAACATGTTCCTTGAAGTATTAAACACATCCTAGATCTACCCAATTACAAGTAAAGTGCGTTTTGTCAAAGGATTAGCCAACTACATAAAATATGTCCTTAACAATTGATTTCCTGGAAGTCCAAGAAACAACACACTGTGTCCAGGTCTTCTGCAGAATCGGAGTACAGGTCTATGGCTGCTATTGTCAGTGAGTTTGAATGGTTAAAAGGCTTGCTTAAAGACCTGTCAATTAGTCATGATCATCCAGCTCTTCTGTACTATGACAGTAAAGCTGCAATCCACATAGCAGCTAACCCGGTCTATCATGAGAGGACAAAGCACATAGAACTTGATTGCCATTTTGTGAGGGAGAAAATACAAGATGGTTTAGTCAAGACCTTTCATGTTTCAACTAAACACCAATTGGCTGATCTACTCACAAAGCCTCTGGGACACCAACAGTTTAGCAACTTACTCTGCAAGATGGGCATGAGCAACATATATGCTCCATTTTGAGGGGGAGTGTTGAAATATCAGTCAAGCTACAAGTAGTTTAGGTGTTTAGTTGTCACTGCTGTGCTACACACAGTTTTATGTTTACTGCTACATGCAGTTTTATGTTTACTGTTTTCTCTTGTTTAATTCATCACGTGTTAGTCATGTGAGTCAGTTATTAGTTTGTTAAGTTTGTTAATGAGTTAATGACTCAATCTATATATAAACTAATCAGTTCTTAATAATAAGCAGCAGAGCATTATTCATTTATCTCTCTCTCCGAAACTTCTTTTCTCTCCCAATTTCAATAGACCACGTTCATGCAAGCATTCCATTCTTTCTCTTCAACCTTTTTGGAAGATCTTAAATACAACTCCTTGGGTGCTAACGACAGTGGAGTACGGTTAAAAACCATACCAACCATGTTTGGCGAAATCATTTTTTTCCTATAGAAATTTCAGCGTCTGAAACTATCTACATAAATATAACCTAAATTATAATTTTGAATAGAAATAGGACATCATCTTCCACCGAATAGACTACCACTCTTATTTTAGAGCCTTTCTCTCTCTTTAAATGATTCTGACAAAGAAAAATAATCTCCTCGTCGACCAAGCCACAAAACAAGGAAGCCCAGATAACAAGAACAGCAAAGAATAGACCATCCATACAGGACAGAATGCAGAGTTTATCGTCTTCACTTTTTCACTTATTTTATTCTTTTCTATTGTGTGATTTGGATTCATACGTGAGTTTTGTATTTGTTTTCAACTAGGCACGAACATGAATACAAAGCAGAAGACATGTAAACCAAAAAAAAAAAAAAAAAAGCAACAAACATATTAAGAAAAGAAACAGACAACAATGAAAAAGTAGAATTAACAGAAAAGAAAATAAGACTAACCCTCACTAGTTGATCCAAGGCGAAGTCATCAATATTGATTTCTCCAGTATTAGCATTAATGAAAAATAATAATTTTACTAATAAATTTGAGTTAAAACTAATAATAATATATTATTAATATTTGTTTAAACATGTTGTCCACATATCACTAGGTTGCTTTTTACTTTTTGAACGTGTTGTGTACCTACTATAGTAAGAATTTTAGGGATAGAGTAGGAAGTGAATGGAGGGGACATAACATCTGCTATACATGTGAGGGCTAAGATGAATCCCTTATTCTTAATAAATTTTTCCTAAAGGTGCACTGATAACATGATCATAGCGTAAATTAAAATGTAATACCTTTCAAAAAAAAAAAAAAACCATTTAAAGTGTTGTAAACTGAAGGCATCTAGGTTTTAATAATAAAAAAGTTCGTAGTTAACATATTTTGGAATGTATAAGATGAGATTAATTAGCAAAAGATAAGAAAGGAGCAGATGAAGCTGGGCAGATAGAGAACGTAAAGAATGTTTTTGCGAATAAGATATATAAGTATGGAAATTTATAAATGAGGAATAATAAATGAGATAGTAATCAACTAGTGAATTCCTCATTTATACTATCATTTTTAGAGTTACAAGACAAATGATATTGTAATTAGAATAATGAGTTATTTTTTTTAGATCTACTCAAATTCAATGTGTAAAAAATGTGTAACTCTAAAAAGGTAGATCAAGTGTAATATAATTTGTATAATTTGAACCCACGTGTAGTCAGGAATGAATCTATATATATAATAATAGGTGAAGCTGAGAAAAAATCAAATTAGAATTCGAAATTAGAGTTCCAATTTTGCGTCATGTATCCTTAATTACTTATTGTGGGCACCCGAGGAACGAGAAAGGAAGCCAAAGGAGGCTGAACTAATGGGCCGAGGCCCTAGGAGGAATAGGATGGGCCCTGCCCTTGGCCGAGGAAGGAACTGGCAGGGGCCCGAGGAGCAATGGTTCCCGAGGAGAGAGCCAGACCTTACGCAGCGCCATGTCAAGCGCCAAGGGTAAAGCCTCCTCGGCTGATGGAGGCACGGGTCAGTGGCAGACAGGCGGCCGTCAGGGCAATAGCCCCCAGTCACATCAGTAATAAATGGCGCACACCAGCTCTGTCAACCGCATTAAATGCAGAGGTGACCTGAAATGATGCCCGTCACCACTGCACCAGCTACTACTGCCGCCTGCTCCTGGAAAGAAGATAGGTGACAAGTGTCGGGAAGTGAGCAAGGGACAGTTAAAGATGGACGGAGTAGATTGAAAGGCCAAGGGCTATATAAAAGGGAAGGCTGGGGCCTTTGAGGGGAGGTTTTTGTTGTTCTAGCCCATCTCTACAAAATTCTATTGTATTAGGGTCTGAGGAAAGAAAGGCTTGCCTTATTACAGACTAAAGACACTGTGTTACTCTCTTTTTGGCCCTTACAATTGGCGCCGTCTGTGGGAAGCAACAAGCGCCTGCGGATATATCTTGTGTAGCAATGGCAAATGAGGGCAGAAGTGAGGAAGGGTCGGTTGGATTACGGGGTGGAGATCCTTTCCTTAACATGGAACGCAGAAGGGATAGGCGACGAGCCCTCAGCACGCCAGCAGGGCCGCACCGTTCGAGGCGAGCAGGGCAGGACTGCCCCCGGCATGAGAGTCGAGCCCAACGTAGGCAGGACACCCTAGTGCTACAACAGGAAATCGATCACCTACGTAAGAAGTTGAGACGAAAAGAACGTGTTAGGAGGAACCTGTCGGTGGTGTCGAGTGAGGGTTCGCGGGGAAGCCCAGACCCACCGTACCGGCGCAGGTCCAGAACCCCACCTGGCGAAGCATACTCGGACACCTCGGACGAGGGCAACCGCGGGCACGAGAGATCACCCCCTCGTCGCGATAGGAGAAATGATGCCATGAGTGAAGCCCTAAGGCAAATCTCGAAGTCGCCTTTTGTCAGGAGGATTAACAAGGCCAGACTCCCTCATCGTTTCTCCCAGCCCATATTCACCATATACAATGGGAGAACGGACCCGGTGGAGCATGTAAGCCACTTTAACCAGAAGATGGCCGTACACGCTGGCAATGAGGCGCTCATGTGTAAGGTCTTTCCTTCCAGCCTTGGGCCTGTGGCCATGCGCTGGTTCGACGCATTGGGCGAGGGATCCATTGCATCCTTCCAGGAGTTGACCAGAGCATTCGGCGAGAGATTCATCACCTGTAGCAGGACCCCTAGACCGTTAGACGCCCTGCTATCCATGTCAATGAGGGAGGGGGAAACACTCAAAACCTACGTGGACCGCTACTGGGAAATGTACAACGAGGTAGACAGTGATTTCGAAGACGTAGCAGTAAGGACCTTCAAAGTCGGCCTTCCGACTGACCACGACCTTAGAAAGTCGTTAACAATGAAATCTGCCGCCAACATGCGCCAGCTCATGGAGCGCATAGAAACTTACAAAAGGTTGGAAGAAGACCAATTCCAAGGAAGGGGCAAGGCCGGGTTGTATCCAGAAAAGAGAGATCCTCGGGGAGGGGGATACCATAACGACCGGTCACGAAGGGAGTTCCCTGGTCGGCAGGCCCCAGAAGGGGTCCATATGGTCAACTCGCTGTTCAAGGAGTCGATGCACTAGATATTGGAGAAGATTAAGGACGAGCCATTCTTCAGCTGGCCGAACAGGATGGGCGGGGATCCGACTAAGAGAAATCAAAACCTCCACTGCCATTATCATCAGATAAGGGCCACAAGACAGAAGACTGCAGGACACTGAGAAGCCACTTAAGCCAGTTGGCAAAGGCGGGGAAACTAGGTCGCTTCTTGCATCAGCCTGCGGGGCAGAACGAGTCCACGGGGATGGGATTTCACCAAGGCGACCACTCACGCCCGCCTCTGGGCACCATCAACATGATCCTGGCCGGACCAGGAGCGGGCGCCATGCCAAGCCCCCAGGTCCTGTCCGTGGTGGGGGGACCGAACACCAGAGAGGAAGAATGGCATAACAAAAGATCAAGGACGGCGATCCCCGACCTAAGTTTTTCCGAGGAAGATAAGAGGGGAACCCAACAGCCGCACGAGGATGCCTTGGTCGTCACGGTTAGAATCGGGGGGTACAACGTCAAAAGGGTGCTAATTGACCAAGGAAGCCAAGCTGACGTGATGTACCCCGACTTGTACAGGGGATTGGGTCTTAAACCCGAGGACCTGGAAGCATGCCATTCTCCGCTCATGGGTTTCGACGGTAAGACGGTAGTTCCCCTAGGAAGAATTGAGCTTCCAGTGCAAATTGACGGCAGGGAAGTCCGGGTGAACTTCATAGCAATAGGGGCATGCTCGCTCTACACGGCCATCCTCAGCAGGCCATGGCTGCATTCCATCGGGGCTGTACCCTTGACCTTGCACCTCAAAGTTAAGTACCCCATCCACGGGGGAGTGGGAGAACTGGTGGGGGATCAGGCGATGGCCCGACAATGCCTGGCGGCCGTCGTCACGCAACACCCGCTTGGCCCGACCCCCAGTTGCAGTGAGACGGCCCAATAGCAATTACAGGGGGCTGCCCCCGAGCAGCCATCTGAGGCGTCACGACAGCCATCCAAGGAACTGATAAAGGTGTTAATTGGCACATATGAAGAGCGGTATTTTCAGATAGGGTCGCAATTACCACCCAGAGAAAAGTCAGAGTTGTTGGAATTCCTGAAGGCAAACCTGGAGGTGTTCGCATGGGATGCGAGCGACATCCCCGGAATCAGCCCCGAGCTGGCGTGTCACCGATTGAACGTGAACCCCGAGGTGGCCCCACGAAAACAACCCCCTCGGCGATCATCTGAAGCACACGCCGAGGCGGTTAAGGAGGAGGTGAGCAGGCTAAAACAGGCTGGGGCAGTCAAGGAAATCTTCTACCCCCAGTGGCTAGCCAACACCGTGGTGGTGCAGAAGAAAAGCGGGAAGTGGTGAGTGTGCGTGGACTTTACTGACCTCAATAGGGCCTGCCCGAAGGACCCTTTCCCGATTCCCAGGATAGACTAGTTGGTGGACGCCACGGTGGGGCATCCTCGAACGAGTTTTCTGGATGCATTTCAAGGCTACCATCAGATACCCCTGTCCTCGGCCGACCAGGAGAAGACGGCTTTCCGTTCTCCCACTGGCAACTTCCACTATCGGGTGATGCCCTTCGGCCTCAAGAACGCCGATTCCACCTATCAGAGGATGATCACGCGTATGTTTGAAAAGCAGCTCGGGAGAAACATGGAGGCCTACATAGATGACATGGTGGTCAAAAGTAAAAGGGCGGAGGACCACCTTGCGGATTTATCAGAAACCTTCGCGACGCTCTGGAAGCACAGGTTGCGCCTCAATGCGTTAAAGTGCTCCTTCGGGGTAGGCTCGGGCAAGTTCCTGGGGTACATGATCACGCATCGGGGAATCGAGGTCAACCCAGAGCAGATCAAGGCTATTAATGACCTACATCCCCCCCGAAACCCGAAGGAGGTACAGAAGCTGGCCGGGATGACGGCAGCGCTGAGCAGATTTATCTCACGGTCCGCGGACAGGTGCCGACCTTTCTTCCAATTACTGCATAAATGGAAGGACTTCAAGTGGACCGAAGAGTGCTCCCGGGCGTTTGAGGATCTCAAAGTATACTTGTCCAAACCTCCCATCCTGTCCCGACCTGACAGGGAAGAAGTACTTTATGCCTATCTGGTGGTCACAGGGCACTCCGTCAGTTTTGTGTTGGTCAGAAATCAGGACGGGGTCCAAAAGCCGGTCTATTACGTCAGTAAGTCCTTGCAGGAAGTGGAAATGCGTTATCTCCCGCTGGAAAGAGCAGTCCTAGCTATTGTACACGCGACCAAAAAGCTCCCGCATTATTTCCAAGCTCACACAGTGGCGGTGCTGACTCAGCTGCCACTACAGGCCTTGCTGAGAAAGTCCGACTACACGGGCAGGATTGCAAAATGAGCCACAAGGTTGGGGGCCTACGATGTTAAGTACCTACCCTGCACGGCAGTAAAGGGCCAAGTCCTAGCAGATTTTGTAGCAGAGTTCGCCGAGGGCATATATGGAGAGACGAACATGACCACCAGCCTGATAGTCTCGTTGGCTACCATTGCCCCCGTGTGGAGGGTGTACACGGACGGGGCCTCCAATCGAAGAGGAGCCGGTGTGGGAATAGTACTAATCACGCCCGAAAAACTGATAATGGAAAAATCTTTACGACTGGGTTTCCCGGCCACCAACAACGAGGCCGAATACGAAGCCCTGCTGGCAGGAGTAAACCTGGTCAAACTACTTGGGGGAAGGATGGTGGAAGTATATTCGGACTCTAGGCTAGTCGTTGGCCAAATCAGTGGGGAGTTCGAGGCTCGAGATGAAAGGATGCAAAGGTATCTCGCCAGGGTGCGAAGCGTATAGAGTCAGTTTGATGATTTCAGGGTGGAGCAAGTCCCGAGGGGGCAGAACTCACACGCCGACACCCTCGCCATGCTAGCCACCTCGTTGGAATCAAACTTGCCTCGGGTCGTTCTGGTGGAAGAAGTTAACGCGCCCACCGTGGTGAACACGCCGGTAGTAGGAGTATGCAGCGTCCGCGTGGGCCCGAGCTGGATGGATCCTATCGTGGCCTTCTTAAGAGGGGGGCAGTTGCCAGAGGACAAAGGAGAGGCGGAAAAGATACGAAGAACGGCGCCGCGCTATTGGCTATCCAAGCAGCATAAGCTTTCCAAGCGCTCGTACTCGGGCCCATATCTTCTGTGCGTACACTCGGAGGCCGTGGAGCCATTGCTCGAGGAACTCCATGAGGGCATCTGTGGAAGCCACACTGGTGGACGATCCCTGGCACACAGGGCCCTGTCACAAGGATACTGGTGGCCTAAGATGCGCCAGACCTCCAGGACTATGCTAAGCGATGCGATCAATGCCAGAGGTTCGCCCCCAACATATACCAGCCGGGGGGAGTCCTAAACCCCTTGTCCAGCCCTTGGCCCTTCGCCCAGTGGGGCTTGGACATAGTGGGTCCTTTCCCTCGGGCCTCGGGCAACCGAAGGTGGCTACTCGTCGGCACGGACTACTTCACTAAGTGGGTTGAAGCCGAGCCCCTTGCCAACATTAGAGACGCTGACGCCAAGAAGTTCATATGGAAAAATATCGTGACCAGGTTCGGAGTACCACACACCCTGATCTCGGACAACGGGCTCCAGTTCAACAGCAAATCTTTCAGAAGATATTGTGGGAAGTTGGGAATCAGGAATGGGTACTCCACGCCAGCATACCCTCAGGGCAACGGACAGGCCGAAGCCACCAACAAAGCTATAGTCGCCGGGCTCAAAAAGAGGCTGGATGATGCGAAGGGAAGATGGGTCGACGAGTTGCCCCACGTACTATGGACGTACCGCACCACCCCACGGAAGTCTACGGGGGAAACCCCATTTTCATTAACCTATAGTTCGGAGGCAGTGATCCCTGTGGAAACCGGGTTTCCAACTCTAAGGACAGACCAGTTCAGCACCGAGGGGAACCGTCAGTTGCTTCTGGACAGCTTGGACTGGACCGAAGAAAGACGAGACGTCGCCATGGTAAAATTGGCCCATTACCAACAGAAGCTAAAGCAAGAATATGATAAGGGGATCAAGCACAGGTCCCTGTCCCCAGGAGACTTGGTCTTGAGGAAAATAGTGGGGTCGGCCAAGCTCCCATCCTGGGGTAAGCTCAGTCCTAACTGGGAAGGACCATTTAAAGTCACCTCCGTCGCAGGAATCGGAGCTTATCGGCTGGAGGACCTGGATGGAAATGTAATCCCCCGCCCATAGAATGTAAACAATTTGCGAAGCTATTATTTTTAATGAAAATCTTCAACTTTCGTACTTCGATTCTGTCTCCCCACAAGTGTAAGGTTGAATCCAGAACCTACCTGAGACTTGCCTGGCTCCTCGGCCACAAGCTCATTGAGAGTTAACATTTGCAAGAAAAATTCTAAGTGTTAAAAAGAACCTAGTGCTAATCTGGCTCCTCGGCCACAAGCTCAAGGGAAATTAACATTTGCAAGAAAAATTCTAAGTGTTAGAACCTGCCTGAGTCTTGCCTGGCTCCTCAGCCACAAGCTCAAGGGAAATTAACATTTGCAAGAAAAATTCTAAGTGTTAAAAAGAACCTAGTGCTAGCCTGGCTCCTCGGCCACGAGCTCAAGGGAAATTAACATTTGCAAGAAAAATTCTAAGTGTTAGAACCTGCCTGAGTCTTGCCTGGCTCCTCGGCCACAAGCTCATTGAGAGTTAACATTTGCAAGAAAAATTCTAAGTGTTAAAAAGAACCTAGTGCTAGCCTGGCTCCTCGGCCACAAGCTCAAGGGAAATTAACATTTGCAAGAAAAATTCTAAGTGTTAGAACCTGCCTGAGTCTTGCCTGGCTCCTCGGCCACAAGCTCATTGAGAGTTAACATTTGCAAGAAAAATTCTAAGTGTTAAAAAGAACCTAGTGCTAGTCTGGCTCCTCGGCCACAAGCTCAAGGGAAATTAACATTTGCAAGAAAAATTCTAAGTGTTAGAACCTGCCTGAGACTTGCCTGGCTCCTCGGCCACAAGCTCATTGAGAGTTAACATTTACAAGAGAAATCCTAAGGTATTAAGAAAGAACCTAGTGCTAGTCTAGCTCCTCGGCCACTAGCTCAGGGAAAATTAGCATGTGCAAGAAATATTCCAAGTATTAGGAAGACTGCAAATATATGTAGCAAGACTGTTGTGATAAAAAACTTAACTGTCCATTGAAAAACTGATTACAAAATGGAGAAACCGATTACAAAATGGAGAAGTGATGCAGGAATAAACCCTCTCAAAAAAATAAACCCTCTCAAAAAAAAAAAAAAAAAAAAAGGGGAGGGTTTGTTACATAAAGGACGCCCTGCTACAAAATTCCGCAAGGGAAGGGCATACAAAAAAGAGAGAAAAGCTAAGCTTGGGGCTCCTTGTCCTTTGCGCTCTTTTCCTTCTTATCCTTATTTTTCTTTAAAGGAAACCCCTCTGGCACCTCCTTCTCAGCTTCCAAGTCCACTACACCTTTTAGAGGAGGTAAACCCTGGGAGGAAACAGGTGAAGAAGGAGGATTCAGGGGCTCGGCAGAGACGTTGGGAGCGGAGCTGGGATCCACGACAGGTGCGGAGCTCGGATCCATGGGGGGGCTGGGGGCCAAAGACGGCAGACGCAGAGCTGGAGGGTAGTAAACCTGGTCGGGGGCACGGAGCTCTGAATTAGGACTGACGCCCGCCGCGTTCAGCGCCTCCCCCCAGACCTCTTGGCTAAAGGCGCGAGCGACGTCGCGGAGCTGGGCAGTGAGTGATGCGGCGGTCTTATTCATGCCCGCATCATAGGCCTCCTGCTCGGCCTGGGCCTTCTCGGCGTCCTTATCCGCCAGCCGCTGATGTGCCTGCTTCAACTCCACCATGGAAAGAGCCAGGGCGCTTTCGGCCTTCTTCTGGCCGCCAAGGCATCAGAAGCCTGCCTCTCAAAGCTCTTCAGGGCGGAGTCAGGGTCGCGAAAAGCCCTTTCGGCTTCAGATAGCTGGGTGAGGGTATCCTTCAACTTCTGCTCTGCCTCAGCCCTGGCCTTCTCGGCAGTCTCATAGGCCCTCTCTGACTTCCTGGCCACATCCAGGGAATGATCAACCCAATCTTCTGCCATAAAGGCAGCTTGAACGGCTTGCAAAGGAGGGAAACGAAGAGAAAAATCAGTAGTCAAAGTAAAAATACTTGATAGAGGAGGAAGTTGGCTAGAACGCCCGAAGGTACCTTAGCCAGGTCTTGCTTCAAAGAAAGGAAGACCTCCCTCTTCCTGAAGGACTTCAATTCCTCCATATCCTCGGGGAGGCACAGAGCTCTCTCCAAGCACTCGGCCACCAGGCTCGAGCTACCCTTAGAAGGGTCCCTCAAGTTGGCGTCGTCCAACACTGGAGATCCCGAGCTGAGAGTAAAGGATGGCCTCCAGACGGAAGCTTTCCTAGACTGCTCCCCGCCGCTCTCCCTCAAGGGCACCACGGGGTCGGGCCTCTTTTTTGACGAACCCTTGCCGGCCCAGGCTTCTTTAGTTGGGGGCTCGGATATCTCCCCCTCCTCGGGCGTAGCTGCCCCTTTTCCGCTGGGACCACGCTTGCGTTTCTTGTCCGCAGCATCGGCTGGGGATGTGCGGGGAGCAGGTGGAGTTGGCAGGCGGGGTGGCACCACCACCGACGAGGAGGACCCCCCAGCATGGGCTGACAGTAGCGCCAGGAGGTCGGGGGTCTTCTCTTGGAATCCCATGGCCGATGACGATGATCGGGCCGAAGATGCGCTCGGAGCGTTGGGGCGGCTAAAGACTTCGAAGTCCTCCTCGGTCACCTCTTGGACGGAGGTTGATGTGGATCCCTCTGCCTCCTCGTCTGATGGCAGGGGAGGTTCTTGGGCGTATAAAAGCTGAGCAGCCAAGGGCGCAGGGAGTTGGGCGTCTTGCGTCCCCTCAGGAGGAGGTCCTGCCTGCAAAAACCCTGGGATGGCAACGTCTATCCTAGCCAATCGCGGGTCACGGGCCTTAATGACGTTCTTCGGGCTCTGGAAACGTTTGGTTGAAGGAGGATAGCCAAGGATGACGTGCGCTGCTCGGAGTTGCCCGTCCCGATGAAGAAAGATCTCGGACTGGAGAATCCGGTTCAAGTCGCGAAAATTCACCAAGTGTCTGGCGAGGGCTGTGTGATACTCGTCTGCCATGGAAAAACACGGTCATCGTTAGCAAAAAAAAACGAAGGCATAAAAAAAAAGGGGGGGGGGGGGGCCAGAATGGGGCTCCTCTAAAAAAAAGGAAAAAAGTCTAAAGCGGTGACCCAAGCCCTCGGGAATGCTACCTGGTTCCCCTTCCTGGGTGGGACAGTGTCGCCTATCGTGCCACTCGCCCGAGACGAGAAGGAAGTCTTCATCCATGCCCTTGCTCGAATCGGGCAAGCAGGAGATTAACCTAACCGTGGGGATCCTACTCTTCATATAGTTCTTGGTTTTTTCCCCCTTTTGGCAATTATACACCCAGTTCACATCATGCCATGTGAGACGGGTCCCCATCCTACGATTGATAGCGTCTACGCACCTGAGGATCCTAAAAATGTTGGGGGAACACTGGGTTGGGGTTAGCCTAAAGTTGATAAGATAGTCCTTGGTCACCGGGCTCATGGGAATTTCCATCCCACCTTCGACGAAGGCGATCATAGGAATCACCACTGACTCAGGAGGGCGATCGATGACCAACCATTCCCCCTCCTCACAGTGTCTAAACTCCACGTTATCAGGGATCCTGTACTTGGCCCAAAAGGCCATCCTAGCCTCCTCGGTGTCCACCAGCCTAGCGTACCTACCCATGGAAAGAAAAAGGATCGAGACAAGAGGGGAAACCAACGCACCTACTGTGAGAGTCAAAAAAACGCTCATCGGGAGTAAATCTCTTTTCGCCAAAGTAAGAACGCCAAAAAATGCTAGAAATGAACCATCTGCTGCCTTGATCGCTCCATTTATAGGAGGCAGAAATGAGCGGTAAAATTCCCGCCCATAAATGAGGATGAGCGAGGGCCGCACGATCCCAATCATGCCGTTGAACGTGGGGAGACAAGCAGCCGCCTGACGCCATAAATGGGAGCTCGCGAAATCCGAAGCGTCAGGGGCGTGCGAATGACAGTTGAAAAGACGCTGGCTCGTGTGAACACATACGACACGTACGACTCATCCGCGGAGGTAAAATCTCACTTATGCCTCGAACAAAATAAGTGAAAATTTTAGGGGGCTATTGTGGGCACCTGAGGAACGAGAAAGGAAGCCAAAGGAGGCTAAACTAATGGGCTGAGGCCCTAGGAGGAATAGGATGGGCCCTGCCCTTGGCCGAGGAAGGAACTGGCAGGGGCCCGAGGAGCAATGGTTCCCGAGGAGAGAGCCAGACCTTACGCAGCGCCATGTCAAGCGCCAAGGGTAAAGCCTCCTCGGCTGATGGAGGCACAGATCAGTGGCAGACAGGCGGCTGTCAGGGCAGTAGCCCCCAGTCACATCAGTAATAAATGGCGCACACCAGCTCTGTCAACCGCATTCAATGCAGAGGTGACCTGAAATGATGCCCGTCACCACTGCACCAGCTACTACTGCCGCCTGCTCCTGGAAAGAAGATAGGTGACAAGTGTCGGGAAGTGAGCAAGGGACAGCTAAAGATGGACGGAGCAGATTGAAAGGCCAAGGGCTATATAAAAGGGAAGGCTGGGGCCTTTGAGGGGAGGTTTTTGTTGTTCTAGCCCATCTCTACAAAATTCTATTGTATTAGGGTCTGAGGAAAGAAAGGCTTGCCTTATTACAGACTAAAGACACTGTGTTACTCTCTTTTTGGCCTTTACACTTATTCTTAAAAAGTTTTAATTCTTAATTTTGGAATCAAATATGTGACTGTATCATAAATATTCATTCAAGTGAGTTATATTAAGTATAAAAACCAAAGAGTCTAGAATAAGTAAATTGTAAAAAAAAAAATGTTTCACAATAATTTAAAATTTTTTTGACAATTTACATTTTATACCTAATAATATATTTACAAATTTTTTTAAAGAGTTAACAAAATATAAAAATGACTATCAATAGTATTTAAATTTTATATATAGGAATTATATTATGCATCTTATTATATATCTTTTAAGTGTATCCATGCATATGCATGGGATTACAAGCTAGTTGCTGATAATGTAAATGATGTGCCAAATGCGAATCAATAAGAATTTGCTACTTTAACAAACTAGTAAAATTGCTGAAATTATTACACACACACACACACACACACACATATCTATATAAAACTAGTCATTAACTCGTGCGATGCACAAGATTGTTTTAAACCAAATGTTAACATGTTCAGGTTTAAACATTTCCCTAATTTCAATTATTGAAAGCTAAATTGGCTCTAATATAAGATGAAACATGCAATTATGATGAAACTATCAAAATTTCAATCATTGTAAAAAAAATAATAAATAGCTCGGTTAAATTTTGTTCAAAAATCTCCATAGGTCCTTCTGGCCAAGACTTTTGATCGGAATACAATGATGGTATCTTGGCAATCAAACTTGTAGGTAACATATAATCTTTTGCAAGGAAAAAAAAAAAAAACTTGGTTTAATTTTGTTCGAAAATGCACCTAGGACCTTTAGCCCAAGAATTTAGACAGGATATAAAAAAAATAAATAAAAAAAAAAAAAAAAAAAGCACTAGTAAAACCAAAAAACTTAAAAAATAAAAAAGAAAAAAGGGAAAAAAAGAAAAAAGAAAGAAGGGTATATAGGAATCCATCAAATCCAATGCTCACTTCTCACTCACCGTATTTGGAAAAAAAAAATATATTATATTACCTTAGATGTGGTTTTTAGATTTTTATTGGCGTAAATGCACTTTTAGTCCCTACGTTTTGACGTTTCCACTTTTAGTCCCTAAACCAATTAACGCGTTTCATTTTAGTCATTTCCGTCAGTCAACCGACGGAAATTGTTGAGGTGGTAGTCGGAAGAATTAAAATATTATAAAAAATGCCACATCACCCTGACACATCAGCATATAAATTTCAAAATTTAATTTATTAATTTTAACAAAATTAAAAAATATAAAAATAAGTCAGAAAATCAAACCAAGAACACAAAGAACACAAAATACAAACCCAGAACCAAACACACTCAAATTTAAAAACACAAAAAACACAACCAAAAAAAAAAAAAAAAGAACTCAAAATCCCAAAATGGCAGAACACAGGAGCACAGACCCAAAAAATTCATACATTCTCAAACCTTCCTCTCTCTCTCTCTCTCTTCCAAACCCAGCACAAACACAAACCCAGAACCAACCCTTCCAAAACATTCTCAAACCTTCTTTTCTCTCTCTCTCTTCCAAAACTCTCACAAATATCTTTCAAACCACATGGCTGCCTCCTTCACTCATCACCGCCGCCACCACCACCACAATTGATGGTGGTTTTTTCTTTTCTTTCTCTGACCGATCCTCTTTAACGCTTGGCTTGTCTGAATCCAGAACCACCGACAACGAAAAAGAAGACGAACAACAAGCCCCTGTAATCCGGATTTGATTTTTTTTTTCTTTTCTGGTGTTATTTTCTGGGTTTGGGTATTTGATTTTCGGGTTTGATTTTCTGGGTTTGATTTTTTCGGTAAGCAGATCTGGGTTTGATTTTTTCGGTATTTGTTCTGGGTTTGATTTTTTCGATAAGCAGACCTGGGTTTGATTTTTTCGGTATTTGTTCTGGGTTTGATTTTCGGGTTTGATTTTCTAGATTTGGGTATTTGTTTTGGCCGTCACTCCTCTCGATCTCGTCAAGTGCCATATGCAGGTCTGATTCTTCTAGATCCCTCGCTCTCTTCCGTTTTCAGCTTCCGTGTCAAAGCTTTTCTCCATGGGTCTTCGGCCATGGATCGGCCATGAGAGGAGAGAAAGCTCGGGTATGAGCCATGAGAGAAACGAGAGTTTGAGATGGAAGAGAGAGTTTGAGATGAGAAAGTAGTGTGTGGCTGTGTATTTTGAGTTTGAGATGAGATAATAGAATTTGAGTTTGAGATGAAAATGTGTGGCCGGTTTGAGTTTGATGTGCTTAGGTTTGGATCTTGTTTTTGTGTTCTTTGTGTGATTCTTGTTTTTAATTCTGGGTTGCGGGGCTGAGTTCTTGGGTTTAATTTGATTCAATGGGTTTAATTTTGAATTTGTGCTCTTGGTTTGATTTTCTGATGTATTTTTATGTTCTGCCATTTTGGGATTTTGAATTCTTTTTTTTTTTTTTTGGTTGTGCTTTTTGTGTTTTTAAATTTGAGTGTGTTTGGTTCTGGGTTTGTATTTTGTGTTCTTTGTGTTCTTGGTTTGATTTTTTGACTTATTTTTATGTTTTAAATTTTGTTTTTATGTTTTTTAATTTTGTTAAAATTAATAAATTAATTTTTGAAATTTATATGCTGATGTGTCAGGGTGATGTGGCATTTTTTATAATATTTTAATTCTTCCGGCTGCCACCTCAGCAATTTCCGTCGGTTGACTGACGGAAAGGACTAAAATGGAACGCGTTAATTGGTTTAGGGACTAAAAGTGAAAAAAATAAAATGTAAGGACTAAAATGAAAAAAGGTCAAAACATAGGGACTAAAAATGTATTTACGCCATTTTTATTTAGTCCGGTTAACATAACTAGAGTCTACATTCTCTATAAAAGCTAATTAATGAGCTTGTACTTTTACAGGGCAATTTTGTCAAAAACTCAATTAATGAGCTCCTAATTTCCTGCAATAGAAGTTTTTCAGAAGTCAATTTCGTCACAACTGTGTGAGTCTATACACTTTCCATGAAGCTCTGCTTAATGCCATCATCTTTTGGATTTTTTTTTTTTTTTTTTTTTTTTTTTTTTTGGTGGAGAAACTATTATCTTTCGAATTAGAGTCTACATCCTTCTACAAAAGTTAATTATTTGGAAAAAGATTATATTTTTATTACCTTGAGAGCCAATATATGGTCAGTCTCTCGTTCAGTCATTGAATATATCCCCATGTAAAAAAAAAACTTGATAGCTTTATCGGCTATAGCCAGTCATTTTATCTCTTGCCAGGCACCAAACCATTAACTGAACTAACCTATGCAACACGTTCATCGTATCTGTGGAAGATATTGGTTTGTTTGATTCTCATATTTTATTCCTAGTTTTCAGATCCAAACCATTCAAAAACGGGGTAGAATGAGAGGTTTAAAGTTTTTCAAGTCTGACTCAGGTTCGGCCAAGATCGAACCGTAATGATGTCATAATTGATTTAATAATTAAATAATATAAAATATATATAAAAAATTAGCTATATAGACTAAAATAATATTTATAGTTGATTAATTATTTATGGATTAAAGATAAAAATAAAATTTTCTTAATTAATTACGAAAGTTATATAAATATTATCCTACTGTTAGTTTAAATATTTCGACAAATCCAAACTTAATTTTATGAAAGTTAATTACTAATATAATTGAATAAAATTTTACTTTAAATTTAAATATATGAAATGATAGAGAAATACTTCAAGTCTCCAACGGTGAAGTATGAAGTATCCAGCACAAAAATACAATTTAGAAAAGAAAAAAGAAAAAGTATACTAATGAATATTGACATGAACCCAGTGGGGTTAGCCAAGTGATTAGGCACTTGGTTTCAAAGTGGCTGTCTTGGGTTTGACTAGGAGCTCTCTAGTTCAAGTTCGGGCACCAACACTTTAAAAAAACTTCATGGGCCAGCGATTTACCTTGTTATGGGCCCACCTGTCGTGAACAATGATTAGTCTCTAGTTGAAAGTTTTGAAGAAATACGATGGGAAACAAAAAAAAAAAAATATATATATATATATATATATATATACATATTTTTTTTTCAAAAAACACAAGTGCCCAAGACTGTAACCCATACGACATCTTATTTATTTATTTTTTTTCAAAAAAATGCAAGTGACAAGACACTAGACGATACCACTCAGTGACACGAGACTCCTCCTCACACACGTTTTTTTTACTGAGAATTAAAGTTCAACTAGAAATATTTGACAATTTTATATTAAAAGAAAAATAGCATCACCAAAATTTAAAACATTCACTAGAACCAAAATAGCAAAACCAGAATATTTTGTAAGCCCTTAACATATAAACTTAAAAATTTAAGCTAAACTTGTTAGGCATGATTTGTAACAATTCAAGCAACCAAAAATGCAAATATTTTCCACAAGAAACCAAAAGAGCCACAGTTTATATCTTTAAAATGAATTACAAGAACAAAATATACTATTCACTAGCAAAATACCTATCTGCATGGTCAATCCAAATTTAAAAAATGAACATATACCTAAAAAAATTAGGAAAAAAAAAGAGAAATTTCATAATAATTTTTTAGCATACATCATGAGTTCATGACCAAGCAACATAATTTCTAGACTAATGTCAGAGACAACACCATGGTGGCTGCTAGCTGTAGCCTAGGAGATTCAGCAATGGTGTGAGAGATTTTTTTTTTTTTTTTTTTTTTAAGACAGAGAAAAAAGAGCAAAAATAGGGTAAAAGGTGCATTTGGATACCACTTATTTTGCTGAAAACTGAAAACTGAAAACAATAAAAATAATATTAAAAAAGTTGTTGTTAACACTAAAAGTACTGTTTATTTGCCTGTTTGCACTGTGTATAAGATTGGTCAGTTAAAATAAAAAACAAAAAACAAAAAAACAAAACAAAACAAAACAAAAAACGCAAACGTAGTAGATTTCATCAGAATCCAAACGCCTTCTAGGTGTCAATTTTCTATGCATTAGATTAAATAAACTGTTGAGATTAAAGTTATTGCACAATGTACAATACTCTAGATATTACAAGGGATCTCAATCCCTTATAATAACAGAAACGGGATACAAAATGTCCTCGTTCACTTTGAACAGCTCTCTGACTGGGTGTGATGCAGTTAGATTTTTCTGGTCACATGAATCATCTCTGGCATTCATGCCCATCTCACTTTTTTAGTATTCTCGGATTCAGATCCATTTGGCCGTAGAAGATTTGATGAATTGATGTACCTGCCTCCATTCTTTGATTGATCGAAATAATGAATGAAGCATGATTTAGGGCACTACAACTACCAAAAAAAGAAAAAAGAAGAAGGTTTGACTGTCGTGCGTGGATAACTCTCTAGGACTCTGGGCCAGTTTTGAATGCCACCGCCACATCTTTTGCTTGGAAAAAATGGTTTTCTCACTAAATACCGATAAAAAAGCTGCTCACATGCTCATCAATGAAAAAGCTCCTCACATAAATGATAAATGTACTACTTGGGTTTTATGACTTTCACCTGTTTCTTGAATTGTTACTGTCGCACAGCTTTTTAAAGATGACAGCTAATGTGCTTCACTATTTGAGAGAGTATTCAATAGTCATATTGACGTAGGACAACCACAAGCAACAATAGAACAAAAAGATAAACCCTTGGAGTCAGTACCTAAGGGTTGCTTGGAGTCAGCACCAAGCAAAACTGGAGTTGGCACCAGTGAAAAGAAAACACACGTTTTTAATAATTCTCAAAACTGTCTTACAATAATCAAGAAAAAAAGTGTTTAAATAGCTAACAATAAAAATGCATAAAGAAACCCTAAGGAAACCTTAATTATTAAATGCTCGGGCTTGCTTAATTTCAAGCCCAATAACTAATAGGCTCCATCCATAAGGCCATAGGTTGGACCGCCTTCTTTTTACTCTTCCTCCTATACGTGCGTGTAATTGGGAGCTTGTACCTCATGTCCGCACTAACTCCCCCTGAGTGAGAAGAACTCGATCCTATAGAGTGGAAATCTGAAGAGCTTTGATAGTACTTTAGCAAGTCAGGATCTAGTTGCTGTAACTCATCTCAAATAATCCATGTGCAATCAGAATCTGGTCGCCCTCGCCACCGAACTTGGAAACGGTGAACTCTTCCATCCCTGGTAGAAAGAATCTACTTATCTAAAATAGCATCAATAGATTCTTTATGTGCATAGGGTAGATTTAAGGGTAAAGGGGTAGGAACAGGGGCATCAATAGGATTAGGCAAAGACTCATCAAAAGGGGTATCAGGAATAGCTATGGGGCTTTTATAAGCGACTAGATCCTCAATATTAAAGGAGGAGCTAATACCATAATCATGAGGAAGGTCAATGACATATGCATGTGGGCCTATTCGTTTCAATACCTTGAATGGTCCGGCACTATGAGCTTGCAATTTCTTAACGATCCTAGAGGGAAACCGTTCAGGTCGAATCCGAATCATAACATAATCCCCTACCTAAAACTCTGCATGACACCGATGAGTGTCAGCATGAATTTTATATTGAGAATTACTTGCCTGAATTTTTTTGCGAATCTCATTATGCAAATCATGAATATGTCGTGCAAATGCCTCAATAGATTCAGAAATCCTAACATGTGGGGACATGGGTAAAAAATCTAAGGGCTTCCTAGGTGTATATCCATGCACAACCTCAAAAGGATTAGCACCTATAGACCAATTGACAAAGCTATTTTATGCAAGTTAAGCTATAGGAAGAATTGAATCCCAATTTCGATTGGCTTCACCCACTAGACACTGAAGGAGGTTGCCTAGACTACGATTAACCACCTCAGTTTGACCATCAGTTTGAGGATGAAATGCCATGAAAAATTTCAATTCGGTGCCCACTAAATGCCACAAGGTCTTCCAAAAATAACTCACGAAGCGAATATCCCTATCAGATACTATGGTTTTGGGGAGACCATCAAATTTGACAATCTCATCAAAGTAGAGTTTTGCAATCTTAGAAGCATCAGAGGTCTTAGAACATGGTAGGAAATGAGCCATCTTAGAGAAGCGATCAACAACCATTAGAATAGAATCATGCTTCCTAAAGGTGCGGGGAAAACCTAACATAAAGTCCATACTCACATCCTACCACGGGCGATCTGGCATAGGTAGAAGCGTGTACAGGCCAGTGTTTTGCTTGCGATGTTTGGCCAGTTGACAGGTACGACACTGACCAACTATCTTGGCAACGCAATAGAATTGACGTTCCACTTCCTCAATTGTTTTGTCTCGGCCAAAATGACCTACAAGGCCTCCCGCATGTATCTCCCAAACTAGGAAATCTCTCACTGAAGACCGAGGGATACATAACTTGTTGGCTTTGAACAAGTAACCATCTTGAAGGGTATAATCATCTAGGATTAGCCGTGGGGCATTACTTAGGCTAATGTAGAGCTCCCCAAAATCTGGGCATGACTCATATTCATCCTTGAGTCGTTCAAACCCAGTAACCTTAACACTAATGATGGATAGCAAAGATGCCCTTCGACTTAGTGCATCAACAGCCTTATTCTCAACTCCCGCCCTATGTTTCACCACAAAGTAGTAGCGTTGCAGAAATTCTATCCAACTACCATGCCTAAAATTCAGCTTCTTTTGGGAATGAAGATAGCACAAAGCTTCATGATCAGAGTAGATAAGAAATTCTCGAGACAATAGGTAATAGCGCCAATGCCAAAGAGCTCGAATAATGGCATAAAACTCTTTGTCATATGTGGAGTACTTTTGCTTAGCGTCATTCAATTTCTCACTGAAATAAGCAATTGGGTGGCGCTCTTGACTAAGTACTCCCCCTATACCAATACCTGAGGCATCACATTCCACTTCAAAAGGCTTGGTAAAATCAAGGAGACACATGACAGGTGCCTCAATCATCTTTTGCTTTACCTCATTGAAAGCCTTTGTAGCAACTTTAGTCCGAACAAACTCTCCTTGTTTCATGCAATCAGTGATGGGGGACATAATGGTACTAAATCCCTTGATGAATCGGCGATAAAAGGAAGCAAGCCCATGAAAGCTTCAAATTTCATGGATATTTTTGGGCTCAGGCCACTCCATAATCGCTTGAACCTTTTGGGGGTCGGCAGAAACTCCCTCAGAGGACACTATGAAACCTAGGAAGACGACTTTATCAGTGAAGAAAGAGCACTTCTTGAGGTTGCCATATAAACTCTCCTTCCTAAGGGTAGCACAAACTTGAGTTAGGTGGTCTAAGTGTTGCTCCCTAGACTTACTATAGATGAGGATGTCATTAAAGTACACAACCAAGAACTTCCCCATAAAAGGCTTGAGCACTTAAGTCATCACTCTCATAAAGGTACTATGAGCATTGGACAATCCAAAAGTCATGACCATCCACTCATATAAACCATTATTCGTCTTGAAGGCAGTTTTCCACTTATCACCAGAACGAACCCTAATTTGATGATAGCCACTTTTCAAGTCTATCTTGGAGAAGATTGTTGCTCCAGCCATCATATCCAGCATGTCATCCAACCGAGGGATAGGAAAACAATATTTCACAGTGATCTTGTTGATGGCACGACTATCAACACACATCCTCCAAGTTCCATCTTTCTTTGGAGTTAAGAGTGAAGAGACTGCACAAGGACTCATGCTTTCATGAACAAAGCCCTTTCTAAGTAGTTCTTCTA
This sequence comes from Quercus glauca, assembly GCA_023736055.1. Lineage (NCBI taxonomy): Eukaryota > Viridiplantae > Streptophyta > Magnoliopsida > Fagales > Fagaceae > Quercus > Quercus glauca. The sequence goes on from CM043315.1 coordinate 1,606,286, forward strand.
CTTGCCTTTGCAACTCGACATGCTCTGCAGGGCTCATCCTATAGTGAGGCAAATTAGGTAGGGTTGCTCCAAGCACAAAATCTATAACGTGTTGTATGTCACGCATGGGCGGTAAATGATCGGGGAGTTCTTCAAGGAAAACATCCTTAAATTCCTAGAGCACTAACTTTACTTCTTCAGGTTGCTCCTCATGGGTCTCTCCATGGACTTCCCTAGCAACTAAGACAAACACAATAGATTCTTAAACTGCTACCCTTTCAAATGCCTTTGGACTTATGATGTTCAAGCCTTTTGCCTTTGGTGCTTCTTTCTTCTTGCTCATGTCGATTGGCTTGGGTTTCAAAGGATTGAACACAATCTTCTTACCTTCAAACATAAATGAACAAGAATTGGATCGCCCATAAAGGGTGATATCCAAATCATAAAGCCAAGGTCTACCTAAGATAATATGCCCTACATCCATGGAAATTACGTCACACCATATTTCAACCTTGTAGGTGAGGAATTGAAGTGGAACAACACATCTTTCTTTTATGGCTATGGAGGAAGTATCCACCCAAGAAACTTTATATGGGTTAGGGTGGGGGGTCAATTTCAAGCCTAGGTGGGAAACAACATTAGAGGACACTGCATTAATGCAACTCCCACTATTTATAATAACCTTGCAAGTTTTATCTCCATACTTAGTGTAAATTTAGAAGATGGCACTCCTTCGCCAATCATCAGTGTCTCTCTACTTTATCAAAGCGCATCTTACCACATTCATTCTAGGGACATCAAAGTCCTTGAAGTCATCAACCTAGGGAGGAATGGCTCTAATGCATGCGAGGTAGCTAGGATCATCTTCCCATTCTGCCTCAACATTTTGGGTTCCTTTAACATTTGGATCATACACCAGCTCCTCAACATCTTCAACATTTTTATCATCCTTTTGAATGACAAGGGCCCTAGAGGGACACCTAGCTGTAATGTGTCCAACCCCATTGCATTTGAAGCATTGGAGGCGAGAGCCTAATCTTGAAAGCTCATTGACCACACCTTTTCCTTTGTCCTCTTTTTCTATTGGGGTTGACCTTAAGGGGTAAGGCAAGTCTAGATCTACTTCCAAAAGGTTGAGGGTTGGTGGGAACACTCTAGAGCTCAGAACGTCACCAAAAGATAGATTTGGATGCTAATTCACAATTCCTAGCGAGGTCATATGCTTCTCTTAAGGTAGTGACTCCTCGGGCGATAATCTCGCGTAGTAGGTTAGCATTTATACCTTTCTTGAACCTATTGAGTGTGACAACCTCTTCCTCGACTATTTGAATTCGCCTCTTGAATTCCTATGGTTTAGTTATTCTTTAGTTTGATTATGTTTTTATTACAAGGAATAATCATTCCTTATGAATAGCTATTCTTTAAAATGAGGAATAAATATTCATCTTTAAAAGGTTGTGTAGGGACCCGGTTCGGGCATTTTCCTCCTAGGGATGAGTGGACCTGAACCCAGGTAACCCTGTACAATGAATTTGTAGAGAGTGGATAGAAAGACTAGGCATTAGCGAAAGATACAACAGTCGATGTGGGTTTACAAGATCAATAACTGAGATTTGGCTAAGTGTTCTAAGGGAAAGTTCGTCCTCGGCCCAGTCCGAGGAGCTCTTCCGTTAGAACTAATGAATACAAGGGTTGTCCTTGAACACCCCGAAAGCCCCTTAACCTCCAAACCAAAGGACCCCCTAACCCTTGGGGGTTCACTCTATTATATAGTCTTGTTCAGTTGATCTTTGCCGTCCATTTGTCGATCATCTGAACCTGTGTCTGAGGGCTTGTCCTATCAGCCGCCTTTACAGGCTTTCTGTTAGTTGAAGTAACCAAGGCATCACTGTTCGCTGGTCAATTCATCATTAATGCAGCCAAAGTGTTGGTTGTGTACATTTAATGTGTGGATGATAGCTTCCTTTCTTCAATGTCGGCCTGCCAAGGATATGGTCATCATCAGCGAAGTTCCTTGATGACTTGGGCCTCTCCTACTCATCCTCGGATTCTGTATTGTCCTCGGCATAGGCCTTGGACCCGATATGGAGTGGGCCGGGGTAGCCAAATCTTTGGGCACCATAATAGCCCCTCAAAATTCTGCTGCCTGGCTCCTCGGGCGGGGAGGAGGATTTTGATGTCCTTGGGTCCTTACCCTGGCCTGGCGAGCCTTATCTTTTTGTCAGTGTCAAAATCCTTTCAACTGCCCAGGGGATGTTCTTGGCATTTCGGTATTTGGGGCGCGCCTTCATTAAATTTCGGCGGCTCTGTGTCCTCCACGTTCAATGGTGTGATGATGAATGGACAGTAGGGATGCTTCTGACTCATTGGGCGGGAAAGCCTATGCAGTTACTTTTAATTGGGGGTATATATACCCAATCAAACTGATTTGACCCTACACTTTTGCATTCAAAAGCCCTTGCGCACACACGCTAAACTTGATTAAGCCTCCAATCGTCCTTACGCCTCCTTTCAACATAAAAGGTTTGTTTGAGGAGCTTTTTGTCATTTCTGTAAGTTTTCTTCTCTCTCTAGTTCATACTTTTCCGCTTGAGTTCCTTGTCCTCTTATTCCTCTTTCTCTCTCCTTCATTTTCCCTGGGCCCCTTGTTAGCTCTTTAGGATGGGTAGGTTTAAGAAACTAGTTGAGTTTGAGGAGGCGATGGACAAATTCGTTACTAACTATAAGATCCCCAATACAGTGGGTTTGAGGACTGTGGAGAAGGGAAGTGGAACACTAGGAGAAAAGAGGGTGAGGTGGCGATTCCTGTAATCACCTTTTTAGAGGGTGGTATGAGGATTCCCATGAGGCCGGTGATGAGAAATTATCTTAAGCATTTCGGCTTATCTCCCACCCAGTGTGCCATTAATGTATTTAGAATCTTAGGCTGTGTGGATGCCCTGAATTAGAAGATGGGGCTGGGGTTAACCCACCACGATGCAAACTGGTGCTACAACCTCCATTGCGTGAAGGGGAAGTCTTTTTACATGAAGACAAGGGACGATAGGGTTCGGCTCATCCAGTGCCTCCCCGAGTCTAGCAAGGGTTTAAATAAAGACTTTCTTATTGTGTCCGGAGAGTGGCACGAGGGCCTTCATTGTCCAACAGTGGAGGGTACGCCAGGTGGGGCATTCAGACTAGGAGAGGATTTAAGTTCTTGTGTTTTCGCGCTCCGCTTTGCTTGGTTTTTGACAGGAACTTGCTTTCTTTTATGCAGATCCGCGCGCTTTTGAGCGTCATTTCGGCTTGGTCAATAAGAAGGATTTGCAGACCGTGCTAAGGTCGGAGATCTTTGTGAATAAAGCCGACAACCAAGTTAGAGCCGCTCACAAGATCCTAGGATACAACCCGATTCAAAAATCGTTCTCGGCTCCAAAGTACGTGATCCGAGCTAAAGATCCTCGACTGCATAGCATCACCGTAGTCGAGCACGGGTTTCTGATCCTTGAAAGGTCTCCCATTCCCGAGGGCGTATCGTTGGTGGGTATCTCTTCATCAGCTCAAGCTGCCGAGGCTGAAGGGGGAGAGCTAGGGGAAGAGGAAATTACTGACTCAGGTCTGTCCAAGGACAAGTTTGATGTGTTTAACCAATTCCATTCGCCCGAGGACCCTTCCGGCAATTCGGGTGACCCCAACTTAACTGAAGCAGACTTTTTATCCGAAGAAGCCTCTCCCTAGTCGAAGATGAGTTTCAAAAAGCAACCTTAGGCGAGCTTGCTGGCCCTGATTGAGGGGCAACCGGGGAAAGACGCGCTGGGAAAGTCTCCTCCCAAGCTTCCTCCTCCCCCACCCCAACAGAGTTCACCATCTGGGTCCAAGCCCACCAATCCTCTGTAGAAGAAGGATAAAGGAAAGAGGCCTAGGGAGGGCGAAGAGTCTGATCCTTCCCAAAGTGATGGCGACGCTCGGCAGCCATCGAAACAGCTGAGGGTAGGGCGCCGAGGTTAGAAAAAACTGGCCGCCATCCAGCCTGGGCCCCAGTCTTGGCTCCCTGCCCCCATACTCCATGGGAAGCCCTTGACGGACAACGCCTTCCTCAGGGACCCTCAAGGGGGCAAGGGTGCGCTCGTGGCTGATGTATTGGAGAGGTCCTTGCTACTCCCTGCGGACATGGCCCAGCTGGAGGCTCTGAGGAGCAAGGAGGTCTTTCTCGGCCTTAAATAATACTTGGGCATGGTAAGTTTCCTGATTGCTTGTGATTCTCTTGACTTCCTGTTTCTTGGCTCCTTATCTGTTGCGCGATGGTTTCAATTGGCAAGCTATCCAGGCTACCTTTAGGTTGGAGGATATAGCTAGTAGCCAAAGCAAGGTCGCGGGCTCAGAGCGTAACAAGCTGTTAGACGCTGTGTGGACCCTCAATGCCTCCAAAGCCGATCTTTCAAAGGCGATGGGGGAGTTGGAGGAGATGAAAAGGGCTCGAGACATTGTCGAGTCGGCCCTTGCTGCTGCTGAAAAGATGGCCTAGATCAAACTGAACGCCTGCTTAAGGTGGAGGATTAGCTGAGGGTTGCCAAAGAAGAGATAGCGACCTTGGAAAAGAGGGTGCTTGAGGCAGAGGGGGCTAAAAGCGCTGCAGAGTCTGCCAGGGATGAGGCTCTAAAAGTCAAGGAAGAGGCTGAGTCTGCCAAGGCCGAGGCTGAGGCCTCCAAAGGCAAGGCTGCGCAGGAGGCTTATGAGGCAGGGGTAACTGAAACAGAAGACAACCTTAAAGCCCAAGTGCCTGGGGTATGCAGACTTTACTGCTCCCAGGTTTAGAGTGAGACCCTTAAACAAGTTGGGGTTGAGGCCTCGTTCGACCTGTGGAAGGTGGAGAATGTATATTATCCCCTTGCCATTTGCGAGGCTGCCCCTTCAAGCTCTGAGATTGTGGCTGCTGCTGAGGGAGTTAGGGTTGTTCCTGGTGAGGATGCCCAGGCTGCTACCACTTCGGATGAGCCCGCCAAGGAAGCTGATCCTCTTAGGGCTATTGAGACAAGTAAGGGTCCTACTGAAGATATACCTCTTCCAGCTGACCCTTTCTAGGCTGCAGTCCCAAGCGAGGGCCACAAGGACCCTGAGACCTCTTCTGCCCAGCCCCCTGAAGGGGGAGTTGAGATGGAGCCGAAGGAATGATCCTCCGTTGCGCCTTTGCTTTAATTTTTTTTAGCATTGTAATGGCACATTTGCCTTGTGTAACTTTTTAAAGATTCAATGAAATGCATATTTTATCTTCTCTTACTTTTCCTATTTGTATTATCATTTTTTTCTTTTTTACTTGTACAATCTTGGCTTTAATTACGCTTCGGCCGACCACATCGATGCTTTAAGTGGTGCTCATGGGCTTGGTCTTGAGATTCCGTCGTAGGAAAGGTCACTATCCTCTGCAATGCTCATTATTAGAACCAAAGTGGTCAGCCTCGCCATAGGTTTGGGTCCTCAGATAGTGCAAGACCCTGGTTCTGTCTAGCGCTTAGATCCTCCTGAAGTGACTAGTTTCCCCATAGGTTTGAACCCGTGGACCATGCAAGACTTTGGTTCTGAAGTAACTAGTTTCCCCAAAGGTTTGAGTCCAAGAACTATGCAAGACCTTGGTTCTGTCTAGCACTTAGTTCTTCTTTAATAGTTAGTTTCCCTATAGGCTTGAGTCCGAGGACCATGCAAGGCCTAGGGTCTGTTTAACACTTGTTTTCTGAAGTAACTAGTTTTCCTATAGGTTTGAGTCCGAGAACTATGCAAGACCTTGGTTCTGTCTAGCACTTAGTTCTTTTTTAGTAGTTAGTTTCCCCATAAACTTGAGTCCGAGGACCATGCAAGGTCTAGGTTCTGTCTAACACTTGTCTTCTAAAGTAACTAGTTTCCCCATAAGTTTGAGTCTGAGGACTATGCAAGACCTTGGTTCTGTCTAGTACTTAGTTCTTCTTTAAGTAGTTAGTTTCCCCATAGGCTTGAGTCCGAGGACCATGTAAGGCCTAGGTTCTATCTAACACTTGTCTTCTGAAGTAACTAGTTTTCCCATAAGTTTGAGTCCGAGGACTATGCAAGACTTTGGTTCTGTCTAGTACTTAGTTCTTCTTTAGTAGTTAGTTTCCCCATAGGCTTGAGTCCGAGGACCATGTAAGGCCTAGGTTCTGTCTAACACTTATCTTCTGAAGTAACTTGTTTCCCCATAGGTTTGAGTCCGAGGACTATGTAAGACCTTAGTTCTGTCTAGCATTTAGTTCTTCTTAACTGCTCGGAGCTAGGGAGCTCATCCTCAGCGTTGGGGAGTCTACCCCTAGAGTGATAGCGGCCTTGAGCTTGCTCCGCTGAGGGGGGACCTTTCTTCGGTCCAGCTTCTTCGTCCGGCGCACCACTTCCAATTACGAGGCGTCTTTTGGGCTATTCGAGCAACGCACTTGACGCTTCGGTGCGCGAGGCGCCTCCTCATTAATATCCTTGTGGATTTACGAGGATCCAGCGGTTGGTGAGCTCTTTGGAAATTAAGCGGAGTTAATACCTCCGGTAATTTTCCTTAGGATTCTGAATGGGCTGGCTTTCACCAGCTCTTGCCTCCTATATAAGGCATTTTGGGGTAGTTTTTTCTTCAAATTTCACAAACACTTGGGTTCAATAGGGGTATTCACAAACACTTGCCAAAATAGCGACTGGTGCCTGAGGGGATGGAGTGGCCCTGGAAAGGGCGGGGTTGAGAAAGCCGAGCCCCCTTCAAGAGCCGAGGATGCCACCCCGATCCTGGACGACACAATGGAGGCGGAATAAGTAGAGGCCGAAGATCCTTCTTCTTTTCAACCTAACCAGAGATGGGACTCCCCTTGCAGTTTGGAGGGGGATCTGAAAGGAACGTAACGTTTCACCTCTGCGTGCGGATCTGCCGACCCTCAAAGCTAGTAGTGATTCACCGGCTCCCGATCGTCATGGGACTGGGTGGAAAACTAGGAGAAATCTTGAGGTGGAACCGTCAGGTGCCGCGGCTTCTTCTTCCTTTTCCTTCAAGGCGCCACAAGTGTTGATTGGGGAGCTGTAGACGATCTTAAAATTGGCCTGTCTCCACCTCTCCCTCCAACACTTGGCTTGGCTTTAAAACATACTTGCCTAGGCCTTTCTTTTTTCTTTTTTTTCTTTTAGCTTCAGCACAATGCCCAAGCGAGCTTGTGCATTAGAACAAGCCTGCTTGGGCATTCACCTTCGTAGTTAGCTTTAGAACAAGCCTGCTTAGGTATTTACCTTCGTAGTTAGCTTTAGAACAAGCCTGCTTGGGCATTTGTTGTATAATGTAACCTTTCTTCACTTAATAAAGAAGTAGCCTCATTTCGTTTCTTTTACTTCGTGCAACTTTCATTTATTTGTGATGATTGCCTTTTGAATGAGTATGTTGCCATTGTTTGTATTGTTTTTTTTTTTTTTTTGGTGAACTTGAAAGAAGTATTGTTATTGATCTTTCCGCACCAACCATCGCACTCGTTAATCCACAAGTCCTTCCTATAGACGGCGCCAATTGTAGGGACCCGGTTCGGGCACTTCCCTCATGGGGATGAGTGGACCCGAACCGAGGCAACCCTGTACAATGAATTTGTGGAGAGTGGATAGAAGAATTAGGCATTAGCGAAAGATACAACAGTCGATGTGGGTTTACAGGATCAATAACTGAGATCTGACTAAGTGTTCTAAGGGAAAGTTCGTCCTTGGCCCAGTCCGAGGAGCTTTTCCCTTAAAACTAATGAATACAAGGGTTATTTTTGAACACCCCGAAAACCCATTAACCTCCCAACCGAAAGACCCCCTAACCTTTAGGAGTTCACTCTATTATGTAGTCTTGTTCAGTTGATCTCTGCCGTCCATTTGTCGGTCATCTGAATCTGTGTCTGAGGGTTTGTCTCATCAGCTGCCTTTGCAGGCTTTCTGTTAGTTGAAGTAACCAAGGCATCACTGTTCGCTGGTCAATTCACCATTAATGCGGCCAGAGTATTGGTTGCATACATTAAATGTGTGGATGACAGTTTCATTTCTTCAATGCCGGCCTGCCGAGGGCATGGTTGTCCTCGGCAAAGTTCCTTGATGACTTGGGCCTCCCCCACTCATCCTCGGATTCTGTATTGTCCTCGGCATGGGCCTTGGGCCCGATATGGAGTGGGCCGGGGTAGCCAAATCTTTGGGCCCCACAGGTTGTATTAGCTATTCTTTAGTAAATGTAATAATTTCAAAACTTAATATATTTCCAAATAAACAAACTTTCCATATACATCTAACAATTATAAAAATAAAAAATCATAAAAAATAACACATATCTCTCTTAAATTTAAAAATAACAATTTTTAAGAAAATATAATTGTATGAGTAAGAAATTTCCTAAAATAAATGTTAAGTTTTATTCTAATGTTATAACTCACAACCAAACTAATGAATATGTTTAGTTATTACATTACAACACATTTTATTCATAGTAATAAATATTACAATTCCTATTGTAATCCTCATTCAGTGTACCAAATGTACCCTAGACATATATAAGGCTTATTTTAAAGGCCGTCATATATGTCGATAGTGACCCAGTTCATTATTCTCTCTGAAGATGCTACTGCGTCTTTATGCTAAGGATTTTGTAACCAATGAGCTTCCTGATCTTCATCATTGATGAACTGAAGAACTTTGCAACCAATAACCTCTTCAAATTGCTAGAGTTAGTTATGTACTGGGATCCGTGCATCAAGAGAAAGATTGTCGCTACAATATAAGTCCAATTGGGTATGTAACAAGGGTTCAACTGTAGGTTGGTATTTCGGGATAAGCCAAAGGGTTTGGTAAGATTCCTTATTAGTTTCTTGGTCCTCTATATATGCTATCTACAAATTTTCATGCAAAACGCTGACATTGTTTTTCGATAAAAATTCTTGGCCACAACTACCTTAGGGCATTACGGAACAAAATTTAACCTAGTTTTTTTTTTTTTTCCAAAGACTTTTCCATTTGTTTCTCAGACCACTGTATATGCCACCTACAAGTTTTCGTGCAAAAACGCCGAAATTGTATTCCGGTCAAAATTCTTGGCCAGTTGGACCTAAGGGCATTATTGAACAAAATTTAACCAACTTTCTTGCAAAAGATTTTTCCATTTATTTCTTGAACCACTATATATGCTATCTACAAGTTTTCATGCAAGAACGCTGGAATTGTATTCCGGTCAAAATTCTTGACTAGTGGGACCTAGGGGCATTTTTGAACAAAATTTACTCGAGTTTTTTTTTTTTTTTTTTTTCAAAAATTTTTCCATTTGTTTCTTGGACCTCTATATATGCTATCTACAAGTTTTCGTGCAAAACGCCGACATTGTATTCCGGTAAAAATTGGGCCAGGAGTACCTTGGGGCATTACGGAACAAAATTTAATGGAGTTTTTTTTTGGGAAATTGCACACTACCCACCTGTGATTTGACCCGTTTTAACAGTGCCTACCTGTGGTTTAAAAGTTGTCATTTAACCCACCTGAGCTTCAATACGTTAGCAGCCGTTACCCACCTCTCCCTTTCCACCATTAAAAATAGGGGTAAATGTGTCTTTTTCATTATATTTATGTCTCTCTACTCTTTTCTCTCCTTCTTCTTCTTCTCCACATAAAACAAAAAAAAAAAAAAAAAAAAAAAAAAAAAAAACCCAATTATCCTAAAATCTTCTAGATTAAAATTTCACAAATCTCATATCCCATCTCCAATAAAAGAAATAGAGAAACAAGTCAACAACAATAGATAACGTACAAAATGGATTCGTAAGCAAGGTAAGTGGAGTTAATGTTATCGTAAATCATCTTCTTATTTCTTCATGTTCTTCTTCAAGTTCTTCTTTTTCCTAAGGTTATGGCTATGATTACAACGAGAAAGGGCTTGAGTGGGATTCCATTTCCACTAAAGAAGTAAAAACACAAAACCCAATTTCATTTGGAGGAGAAATGGTTGAAAGAGCTGAAGAAATTGAAGTACGTTTGAATTTTCTGAGTTTAACAGATTTGTGGGTTCAAATTTTTTTGGGTTGGTTTGAATTTCTTTTTGGTTTGATGATTTTTTAATTTGCTTCAATGAGAAAGTCTAAGCCAAGTAATTTCTTTTCGGGTCATTTTTAAAACCCAGGTGTTTGAATTTTCTTTGATGGGAAAGCCTAGGCCAAGAAATTTGGGGTTGGGGCCATCTAATTATTTTATTTATAATTTTTAAATTGCAACAAAAAACTCTAGGTCTTTGGAAATTTTAGGAGAGCAAAAAATTGAAGTTTCAAATAATGGGCCATCATGTAACCAAGAGGCTCTCAATATCTTTGTGGGTCTTCATCATTCAAGTTTACCCATTGATGGGTCGACCATGTCGTGTGTGTTGAAGATCTGTGAATGTTTGTTTGATCAAAACGTGGGTGGGCAGGTGCATTGTCAATGTATAAAATCTGGGTTGATATGTACATGAAACTAAGAATGTTTGAGATGGGAGGAGAGTTTTTGATGAGATGGGTGAGAGAAATGTGGTGTCTTGGACTTCATTGCTCTCTTGTTATGCACAGAATGGGTTGAACGGTTTGGCCTTAGAATTTTTTTTAGAGGTGTTTGATCCGATTTCTTATATGTTTTTGAGATAAAATGTGTTTTTCTAATGGTAATGGGAGAGATGGGCAATGGCTACTAACAGATTGAAGCTCAAGTGGGTTAAGTGACAACTTTTAAACCTCATGTAGGCACTATTAAAACGGGTCAAATTACAAGTGGGTTAAGTGCAATTTCCCCTTTTTTTTTCCTTGCCAAAGATTTTTCCATTTGTTTCTCGAACCACTAAATATGCTATCTACAAGTTTTCATGCAAAAATGCCGAAATTGTATTCCAGTCAAAATTCTTGGCGAGTAGGACCTAAAGGCATTATTGAACAAAATTTACCCGAGTTTTTTTTTTTTTCTTGCAAAATATTTTTCCATTTGTTTCTCCACCCACTAAGTATGCTATCTACATGTTTTCATGCAAAAATGCCGACACTATATTCCAGTCAAAATTATTGACTAGTAAGACCTAGGGGCATTTTTAAACAAAATTTACCAGTGGATGGATTTTAACAGGGTGGGCGCTTGAAAATTCACACCAGTTGGGACTTGGGAGTCATTGCAATATGAATCTAATTTTGAGTATTCCAACATACCTCTGAACTTTGGTTCAATCCTGCATATTCTGAAGTAAATTTCCAACCCTACCCATGCATGAACACCCTTACTTTCAATCACTCATTCAGTCATTTGAGTTCTTGGCTGCTTGCAAGTCATGAACAGACCATTTCAACATCTTCATTTTGGGCTAACACTTTCAAGAGAAATAAAATAGCAAACTGAAAGGTAAACTTACCTCAGGAAATAAAAGAGCAAGTAAAAAAGATTAATTAAGAGATAACCTCTAGAACTAATTAACATCCATGTGTATATCACATTGCAAAACTAGTAAAAATACCAAAAGGTGAAACTTAGATTTTTCAAATCAGGACATCTATTCTACCTATAGGATTCTTTCTTGAGTATGCTTACATTCTAGCTCCATTTGAAGATCTGCAAGAGGCGACTTAGTGACTCACGGTCAGTTGTTGGTCACGGTCCATGGACTCAGGCGAGGATTCTCCTTCCGATCGCTGGCCTCGGCTCAGTCGGTCGGTGCCAGAGGCGGTACGGTTGGGTCGGCGTGGGTCGGTTGGATCGGCGCCGGTCGGTTGGGTCGGCTCTGGTATCACTCTATGTGCACTACACTTTCTAAACTTTTCTTGAAGATATCTCAAACGCAATGAGGAATTGACTAAACAAACACTCGATCTTTCAAGTCGATTCATCAATAATCTGGTTGTGAACAAATATAAAGGTTCATTTGACATCAAGCCACTAGTTTTAGAGACCAACTTCATTGCTTTATTCACCTGAAACACCTCCTCCTCTAAAGCAGTCCGTGTCCAACAACTACCATTCATTTTTATTCTCTTTGAACAGTAGCCTAATCTTACACATTTGCTACTTTCAGATATATTGTGGCTGTCATCTAAACTGATTTCATTGCCATTGGAGGAGTTGGTTTTTGGCTCATGGAATTCCAAGTCCCTTGAAGAGTCCCCAACATGCTCTTGTACTGTTGCCGTTGGATTCAAAGAATTAATTCCTTTGCTGCCATTTGCTGAGCTTCCAAATAAAAATTTCAAGAGGGCTATACTTGGCTGACCTTCTTTGTCTACAGAAAGTGTATCAAGACATTCCTATATGAATTAATAGAAAACAACAGTTAGAAATTATATACATGGTTCCAAATTTTGTTCAGAATAAAAGCAACACTCTCTCAACTGGAAGGAATTGATACTTACCTCGGACTTACTTTGCAGCCATGATATGTCCGCTGTACAGGTGAGGGCTAAGATGGATTCCTTATTCTTAATAAATTTTTCCCAAATTTGCCACTTGTAATGAAGCTCTCTATATTTGTTCACAACATCTACTAACCTAAAATCCAAGTTAAATTTCTCAACCAATCCCTTCTTAAGATATTTAAACTCTTGTATACCCATTTTTTTGTTGTCTGGGACTATTTCTTTGCACGACAAAAAATAGTATTTCAAGATTTCAGGATTAGTCAAATCGGCTTCTTCCATCTTCATCTGGGGTCGTTTACCATTATCGGCTGTCATCTATACTGATTTCATTGCCATTGGAGGAGTTGGTTTTTGGCTCATGGAATTCCAAGTCCCTTGAAGAGTCCCCAACATGCTCTTGTACTGTTGCCGTTGGCTTCAAAGAATTACTTCCTTTGCTGCCATTTGCTGAGCTTCCAAATAAAAATTTCAAGAGGCCTATACTTGGCTGACCTTCTTTGTCTACAGAAAGTGTATCAAGACATTCCTATATGAATTAATAGAAAAAAAACAGTTAGAAATTATATACATGGTTCCAAATTTTGTTCAGAATAAAAGCAACACTCTCTCAACTGGAAGGAATTGATATGTTGGAATTCTTCCACGATCCAAAACTTCTATGATGAATGATTGCTCAACACAGAGAAGTGAAATGCAGAGCAAGAAGTGGGAATGTGAAAAATGAATTCCTCATTTCTATAATTAGCTTACACTGTTCTTTATATACAAGATACAAAAGAGTAAAGCTGTAACAGAAATCCAAGTAACTAATACTAACTACACAGGTGCCAACTTCTATACACGTGGCAACAGACTGAAGTAATTAAAAGCTACTAAACTACAAGTAGTTTACAGAGTTTCTACAAGTCGTTTACAGAGTTAAATACCAAACTAAACTAAACCAATCTTCAACACTCCCCCTCAAGATGAACTATATATGTTTAGTAGGTTCATCTTGGACAACAAATAATGAAATTGTTTGTGCCTAAGGGCTTTAGTAAAAAAGTCAGCAAGTTGATGTCTTGAGGGAATATGGAAAGTTCTAATTGTACCAGCTTGTATCTTCTCTCAAATAAAATGACAATCAACTTCTATACGCTTTGTTCGTTCATGATATACTAGATTAGCTGCTATGTATAAAGCTGCCCTACTGTCACAGTAGATAGAAGCAGCCTGGGTATGCTCTAATCCAAAAGTCTTGAGTAATGAGATGAGCCAAACTATTTCACTTGTTACTATGGCCATGGCCCTATACTCGGATTCTGCAGAAGATCTAGAGACCACCTGTTGTTTTTTACATTTCCAAGAAATCATAGAATCACCAAGGAAGATGCAAAAGCCAGAAACAGACCTCCTAGTGTCAAGGCATGCTGCCCAGTCAGCATCACAGTATGATTTTAGCTTCAATTCTGATTCTGCAGAAAGAAATAAGCCTTGGCCTGGACTTCTCTTCAAATACTTGAGGATTCTGTATGCAGCTTGCAAATGAGGCACTTTAGGGGCAGTCATGAATTGACTTAGTTTATGTACAGCATAGCAAATGTCAGGCCGTGTGAGTGTCAAGTATCGGAGCTTGCCTATTAATCTTCTATAAAGAGCTGGGTCAGGAACATCTTCACCAATGGAATTACTGAACTTGGCAGATTGCTCCATTGGAATGTTGGCAGGCTTGCTTGCCAATAAACTAGTCTCAGATAATAGTTCTAAAGTATATTTTCTTTGACATAAAGTCAGTCCTTTGGTGGTTCTAGCAACCTCAAGTCCTAGAAAATACTTCAAAGTACCTAAGTCCTTGAGTTTGAACTTATTATCTAGGAAATGCTTGAAGGTATTGACTACATGTACATCATTACTAGCAATTAATATGTCATCCACATAGATCAAAAGAATGATGATTGAACCTTTGTTGACCTTGGTAAACACAGAATAATCTGATTTAGATTGAAGGAAACCAAGATCAATGATAGTGGATGACAATTTTGCAAACCACTGCCTGCTGGCTTGCTTAAGCCCATATAAGGACTTTGTTAACCTACACACCTCCCCCTTACTGCCAAAACCTAGTGGAGGAAGCATGTATACCTCTTCATCCAAATCCCCATGAAGAAAGGCATTGTTGACATCCAATTGAGTGAGATGCCAACCATAGACAGCAGCTAAGGCTAACAAGGTTCGGACTGTGACAAACTTTACAATAGGTGAGAAGGTTTCAGAAAAATCAACCCCTTCAGTTTGTGTGAAGCCTTTAGCAACTAACCGAGCCTTGTACCTCTCAAGGGAACCATCTACTTTGAGTTTCACCTTATAGACCCACTTACATCCTATAGGAACTTTACCATGAGGTAGGGAAGTCATCACCCAGGTATGATTGGCCACAAGGGCATCAATTTCAGCCTGCATTGCAGCTCTCCACATAGGATCTTTCAAGGCTTGAGCATAGGTATTTGGTTCCTTAGTAATAGACAAGGCAACAGAAAATATTCTATGGGGAGTGGACAGTTTACTGTAGGAAAGAGTGGAAGAAAGTGGATAAAGTATACCTGAGGAATAAGCAGCAGTGGATTCATGGGACTGAGTTAGAGAAGCTGAAGCCAATACATGTGCAGAAATCAAATTGCAATGGTAGTCATGGAGGTAAGAAGGTGGATTATGATGTCTATGAGACCTTCTAATAGGAGCAAGAGCAGTGGAATTAAGGGCAGATGTAAGAGTAGGAACATCAGGAAGGAAATTAGGAGGAGAAACAGTGTGATCAGGTGAATGAGCAGGGTGAGAATCAACCTGATCATGATGAACCAGATCTGGAAATTCATCAGGTGGAACAGCAACATCAATTGAAGACAAAAAAGGGGAGAACTCTGCAGAAACTAAAGGAACCTGAACTGGAAAGGTGTCAGGGACAAAAGGTTGAGAAGGAAACATGTAATGAGTGATGGGAAGAGAAGAACTAGGTGTTGCTGTCCAGTGCTTAAAGGGAAAAATAGACTCTCTAAAAACCACATCTCTAGAAATGAAACAAGATTTAGTGGTCAAATTATATAATTTGTAATCTTTAGAACCAAAAGGATAGCCAAGAAAAATGCAAGCTTTGGCTCTAGGGTCAAATTTGGCTCTATTCCTATGCAATGTAGAAGCAAAACACAAACATCCAAAGACTCTAAGGTGATCATAAGCAGGGGAATGACCTAGCAGCTTCTCATAAGGTGTTAAACCAGAAAGAAAAGGACTAGGAATTCTATTGATAAGGTAAGTGGCAGTCAAAACACAATCCCCCCATAATTTTAATGGTAAATTTGCTTGAAACCTTAATGCTCTAGCTACATTCAACAAATGTTGGTGTTTTCGCTCAACCACTGCATTTTGCTATGGTGTCTCAACACAAGATAACTGGTGAACAACACCTTTAGAAGCATAAAAGGATTCAATGGCAAACTCAGGACCATTGTCAGTTCTCAAAACCTTAATGGAAGTTTTAAATTGAGTCATAACCATGTTAAAAAAGGACTGAACCAGCAAGGATGCATCAGATTTACGTTTCATTAAGTAAACCCAAGTGCATCTGCTGCAACCATCTACCAAAGTAAGGAAATATTTAGAACCAGACAATGTGGGAGTGGAATAAGGTCCCCAAATATCAGAGAAAAAGGAAGTCTCTTTTGTTTAGCCAAAGGACACACATTGCATTCAAAGGATTTATTAGCATTGCAAGAATTGTAGTTAGGTACAATGGATTTCATCAAAGCTAATTTTTGTGAAGAAGGATGGCCTAACCTACAATGCCATAGCCTAAAAACATCATTGGAAGAAACAGAAGTACAAGAATGAACATTGTTTACAGAAACATGGGAAGACAGTTTGGACAAAATATCAGAAACTAACTTAGGCAAAGCAATCTGTGTATTGGTTTGCAGAGTGTAAAGTCCACCTTGCTTCTTACCCAACCCAATCATCCTCCAGAGCTGTAAGTCCTGTATAAAATAGTAATGGGAAAGGAATATACAACAGCAGGAAGGATTTTGAGTCAATTTATTGATAGAAACAAGGTTAAAAGAAAATGATGGAATGCAAAGAACATTTTCAAGAATCAAAGAAGCTGAAACTTGTACAGTTCCTATGTGTGTAACCTTTGCCATGTCTCCGTTAGGCAACCTAACTGAAGTTTAAACAGTAGAAGTAATGGTTTTAAAAAAAGAAATGGAGTGGACCATGTGATCTGTGGCCCCACTATCAAGTATCCAATCAGTAGGATTGAGATGAGAAATATCAACAGTAGAAGAAAACACAGAATACTCTAAGGAGGGACAAGACCAAATACCTGAGAGCTCATGACCTGGAAGTCCAATGGAAGATTGTGTAATAATTTTGGCAACTTAAGGAGTCTCTACTGCAGTTTCAAGTGGAGCTTGAGTGCCAAAATGACACTGAGAATTCAACAATCCAATCAACTGTTGATATTCTGATTTGGTCAAAGACACTCCTTCATCAGAACCTTGGTCAACAGCAATGACATTGTTGGCAAAAGTGGTTGAACCAGCCTTATTCTTGAACTTATAGCCAGGTGGATAGCCATGTAGTTTGTAACACTTATCCACTACATGTCCCATGGCACCACAGTGAGTACACTGAGGTCTCCCAGCCTTGTTTTTGTTGAAATTCTTGGCATTGTACTTGTTTCCCAAAGCTGCCAAGACTGCAGCTGTGTCAACTTGAAATTTCTTTCCTGCTCCAACCTTTCTTTGCCTTTCATCTTGAAGCAATAGAGAGAAAACCTTGCTCAAGGAAGGAATGGGATCCATGAGAAGAATCTGTCCCTTTACTGCAGAGTAGGTATCATTCAACCCCATTAGAAAGG
Organism: Quercus glauca; assembly: GCA_023736055.1. Lineage (NCBI taxonomy): Eukaryota > Viridiplantae > Streptophyta > Magnoliopsida > Fagales > Fagaceae > Quercus > Quercus glauca. The sequence continues at coordinate 1,623,533 of CM043315.1, forward strand.
ACATTGTGCAATCTTCCACTTGGTGACCACAAGTACAATTTCTGTGTGCAGTGAACTCATCCCAAATGCCCTTGAATTTGGTGTAATAGGCATTGATAGACATATCTTCTTGAACCAAAGAACTAACCTCTTTTCTTAACTCAAAGATCCTAGGTCCATTGCTTTGGGAAAACCTAAACTGTAGATCAACCCAAACCTCCCTTGCTGTCTTGAAGTAAACTACACTAGGCTGTAGGTCCTTGGAAATTGAATTGAATAGCCAAGCTAAGACCGTGCTATTACACTTACACCAAGCTGTATAACATGGATGATCAGGTGATTGAGGCTTTGGAATTGACCCATCTACAAACCCAATTTTGGTTTTGGCATCCAATGAAATCAGTACAGCCCTACTCCATGTATTATAGTTTTCTTCCGTCAAACGCTCCACAACAAGGGATACACCAGGGTTATCACTACTAGTCAAGAAATACGGACTAGAGGAATTTTTCCATGGGTGAACGACATGGTGAGTAACAGGTACAGAGGTACTAGAAGTATCATCAGCCATTTTCAACACAAGAAAACTTAAAACACAGTAACTTCAAATCACAACAATCAAGAACCTTCTTGATCACAAAAATCACCCTTCTTGATTACAAGAATCAATCTCAGAACAATATCGGCCAAACAAACCCAAGAAATCAGAGATTACAATTAAGAAATTGAAGAACCCTAATTCTCAGGAACCAATTATGGAATTTTCAATAGAGTAATCGAAAACCCTAGATCAAGATTTAGAAGAAAACAAAGTGCACGAATCAAGAAAGAACACAGATGAAAACCTGTTTGATTCGCGAGAAAAGAACGAAGAAAATTCAGAGAATACCAGAGGGAATTGGTTCTCTGAGCTCTGATACCATGTTGGAATTCTTCCACGATCCAAAACTTCTATGATGAATGATTGCTCAACACAGAGAAGTGAAATGCAGAGCAAGAAGTGGGAATGTGAAAAATGAATTCCTCATTTCTATAATTAGCTTACACTGTTCTTTATATACAAGATACAAAAGAGTAAAGCTGTAATAGAAAACCAACTAACTAATACTAACTACACAGGTGCCAACTTCTATACATGTGGCAACAGACTGAAGTAATTAAAAGCTACTAAACTACAAGTAGTTTACAGAGTTTCTACAAGTCGTTTACAGAGTTAAATACCAAACTAAACTAAACCAATCTTCAACATGATACTTACCTTGGACTTACTTTGCAGCCATGATACGTCCGCTGTACAGGTGAGGGCTAAGATGGATTCCTTATTCTTAATAAATTTTTCCCAAATTTGCCACTTGTAATGAAGCTCTCTATATTTGTTCACAACATCTACTAACCTAAAATCCAAGTTAAATTTCTCAACCAATCCCTTCTTAAGATATTTAAACTCCTGTATACCCATTTTTTTGTTGTCTGGGACTATTTCTTTGCACGACAAAAAATAATATTTCAAGATTTCAGGATTAGTCAAAACGGCTTCTTCCATCTTCATCTGGGGTCGTTTACCATTATCCATATTCTTCTAGACGGAAAAAACCAAAAATAGAATATTAGCTCAATTTTTTTAGGCCCAATTTATATATGAACAAAGTTTAGTTACAAAATTGATTGTAAATTTAGGCTACAAACTCACTCAATATCTTTTTATTGAAGATGAATTTTGACAAATCTACTATTGGATTGCATCTTGTTCTTATATCTCCATGTTTGCAAAATTTCAAGAAAATTAAAGATCAATAGTTATGTCATCAATAAATTTTTAAATTGCAAATTTTTGTAATTTAAAATTATGCATAAAATATAAGATTATAGATTATATAGTAAATGATATCCGATTGACACAAAAATTGACATTTGCATTAAGAGCGTGAAGAACAAGTAATTCAACGGTTAGATTTTCAAAATATGCAGTAATATTTATTTTATTAAGTGAGTTTGTAGTTTAAGGCAACAACTAATTTTGTAGCTAAATTTTGTCTTTTATATAATAATAATAATAATAATAATAATAATAATAATAATAATAATAATAATAATAATAATTGTTAGATTCTAAAGACTTAGAATTTTATGTATTTAGAACTTTAATGTGTATTGTTGGTAAACCATGATCAAAAAAGGTTGTTTAGTCTTATTTAGGCTTGCTCAAAGTTGTGTTTTTATGTAAAGTTGGAATGAGTGGCTGCAGAAGTATTAGTTACTTTCGGCCTGGCTCGATCGATCAAAAATTAGACTCGATCGATCGAAAGTCGACCAGAACGTTTTTCAGCAGAATTCCAACTCAGCCCAAACTCTATTTAAACATCTTGAGGTTCAAGTCAAACTCTCCTATATATAAGGGAAATCCTAGAACGTTTTAGAGACTTTTGAGAGAGAGATTAGAGTGCCTCTTGTGCCTCATTTTATTAGGGTTTTGTACCCAAATCTCTCTAAGTCTTTGTTGCTCATATTGCGATTTGTGTGAATCTCTTGTGAGATCCTTGAGGAGTTTTCCTTCACATAAACTTAGGGTTTTCAAGGTAGAGATATTATCTACATCTTGATGATCAACAAGGTTGCTACCATTGGAGTTTAAAGATGAACAAGCGGGGAGCTTGTAGTTGATTGAAGAATCCAAGAAAGAAGGAGTCCGTGTATTCGGAGTTTGCACGTGGTCGTGTCAGTAAGTTCTACTGGTGGGTAGCATTAGGAAGTTAAGCGGGGAGCTTATAAGTCATTTTGTATGAACTTCGATTCTTTCGCATAGTGGATTTAAGTTTACCTTGAGGATAGATAGGTCAAATCCTCCCCAGGTTTTTACCGTGTGGTTTCCTGGGTCATCATATCATTGTGTTCTTTATTTTTCCGCTGCTTTATATATACATGATATGATTGTTTGATTGTGATAACCTAGAATTGCATAATTTGACTAAGTTAATCACTTGGCTAATAAACTAGGTTAATCCAATTGTTGTTTTAAGGGGTCTAAATTTTCAACAAGTGGTATCAGAGCGGGTAGCTCTTTTGTTGTAGATCTTTTGATCTCTGAGCTGATCCTTGACCCCTGTTTTCATGGATAATTTGAAGTGTCTTTCTGATCATGTTTCTGCTCATGTTTGTGATGTTTTGAATAAAGAGGACACTATTGTTTTTGTTGATTTTTTTGATGCTTTTGAAACTCTTCGTAAGGAATTTTCTAAATCTTTGAAAATTTCTAAGAAATTCAAGGAAGAGTTAAAATTGGCTATTCTTGAAAAAGAGGAATTACTTGTTAGATTAGATGAATCTAATAAAAAGAATGAATTTTTGAGAAATCAAATTTCCTCTCAAGATGAGAAGATGAAAAGCTTGGAACAATAGTTAGTTGAATATAAAGCTAAAATTGAAAATTTGACTAATACCAAGCCTGTTGTTGATAACAGAAGTATTTTTGTTTCTCTTAAGCCTAAAACTGAAAAAGTTTATATCCCTCCTTTTAAGAGGAATAATAAAGAAAAGGCTTATTTTGCTAGGTTAAACTAAAGAAAAAGTTCTGATGTAGACGCTGAAGTTTCTAAACCTATGTCTAAACCTACTGTTAGAGAGCATAATAAATCTGTTTTTGTATCTACTTGTCACCGTTGTGGTGTTGTTGGTCATATTAGACCAAACTGTTCTTTGTTGAGGCAAAAACCAAAATCTGAGACTAGACTTGTTGTTAGGAATAGTGATGTTCCTAAATTTGTTCCTGTTTGCCACTTTTGTGGTGTTCGTGGTCACATTCGTCTTAATTGTCATAAATTGAAATTTAAGCATTTTGTATGTCAATCTAGGATATGTGATAATGTTTCTCCTACCATAAGTCCATATAAATTGTTTCATATGCTTTTGAAAAATTTAAACTTGTTGGCTTGTGAAAGGAATTTGCAGGATTTCAGTCTCTCTCAGAAGATTGGTGAAATCCCTCAAATACACGCTGCTTCTCATGGATTTTCAGTTTCAAAACCGAAAACTCGTGCTATATGGGTGAGAAAAGATTCTCCAAGGTGAGTGTTGCTGACTTGTCTCTGATTTAATTCTGTCAATTAATTGTGGACATGTCTTGTTTTTGTTTTTGGTTGTTTTGGTTGTTTTTTTTTTTTTTTTTTATTTAAAAAAAATCCAAAAACATTGAAAATTTTCAAAAAGATAAAAATATTTTATTTTGTGTCTTGTTTTTCTTGAGGATTACATGAATTATGATATCTCTCTCTCTTGATTTAGAACATACTTGACATTGTGAAGAAACTTGAATAGTTTGTGTTAAGCTATTTTTGACTTTATGTACTAGTTTGTATATGTACTCATGGGTTAATTAAGAAATTGGTATTTCTTGTTTGTGTACCATCTATAGCTTAGTTAAGCACTGTCATGCATTACATTTGCATTGTTCGTTTAGCATAATATATGCTTTTTTGTTTTTGGTCATATAATTTTTTTTAAAACCAAAAAGATTTTTGTGTTTTGTATTATAGATCTTGGATTTATAATCAAGGATTGGCCATATTATCTTTACATAATATGTTTATGTACCATATTTAGCTTGGATGAACTTACTTTATTGCACTTTACTAGTTTGAGCTTTGTAGTGTATGTTGTGTGGGAAAGATGTTTGTGGTTATTAATCACTTTGTCTTGATCTTAAAGTCATATGTTATTTGACTGTCGGACTTGATCCTTTTGAGAAAGGCATAAATAACCATCTTACCACTGTTCACTAGCCAATCATGAACACCTTAGTGCATATCGTAAGATTTTGTGCTCGAGAAAGTGTAGCACATGCACAAAAAGAACATAAGGTGTAGCCTCGGTTTAATTGCTTAATACTTAAAATTGGTGTGTACTATTAGGCTTGATGCCAAATCACATAATTAAAATTGGTGTGTATATTATGAGGCAAAAATTCAAGAAACTTACATGATTGCAAACTTTTGTTCTAGGAGATGTGAGAGTTATTGGATGTAACTCTTTTGGTGATAATCTCTTTTAAATTCTATGTGATGAATTTTGTAGACTTTGTGTTTAATTTCTATTCACATATCACCTCACATGTATCTCAAACTTTTGCTAGTTGCACACACTACACAAGTTACTCTTTGTTAAACTTGGTACATTTTATATGATTGCAAGTTTTTGTTCTAGTTGCATAATTTGACTAAGTTAATCACTTGGCTAATAAACTAGGTTAATCCAATTGTTGTTTTAAGGGGGTCTAAATTTCCAACAACAACAACAACAACAACAACAACAACAATAATAATAATAATAATAATAATAATAATAATAATAGGCAAAACTGAGAGAAAACCCAATTAGATTTCAAATTGAAATTCAATTAGAGTCTAAATTTGCGTAATGTGTCCTATCTAATCTAAGTTTTTAAATTTTTGTGCCAAGTGAATTAATTCAATGTAAAAATTAAATTTCAATTAGAGTTTAATCTTGCGACATGTATCCCATCTAATCTAAATTTTTTAATTTTTGTACTAAATGAGTTAATTTAGTGTAAAAAACAAGAAGTCCAATATAAGTAAACCATAAAAAATATAAATTTTAAATAGTTTTATATTTATGAGGTTTTTTTTTTTTTTTGTATAACTAAGTTCCATTTAATCGAAGTTTTTTTTTTTTTTTTGCCAAATGAGTTAATTTAGAGTAGAAAACAAGGAGTCCAATATAAATAAATCATAAAAAACATAATCATATATCTAACACTATATATAAAATTAAAGGAAGAGAGAGTTTGAATGATTTTATATTTATGAGCCTTTTTTTTTATAACTAAAAACAATTCATTTAGCACAAAAATTATATATATATATATATATATATAAATCATAAAAAACATAATCATATATATAAAACTAAAGGAAGAGAGAGTTTGAATGATTTTATATTTATGAGCCTTTTTTTTTATAACTAAAAACAATTCATTTAGCACAATAATTATATATATATATATATATATATTGTGCGCACCAAAAGCGAGGCTGCTGGGTCAAGGTTCACTTGGGCTCACAATCTATTTGTGTGGTGGGTTTGGATTTCCTACACTGGGTCGTCCTTGTGCTGAGACAAATTGAACTTACTTTACTCTCTTTTTCTGTTGACCATATTCACTCTCTTTCTCCTCGCCAAAATCTCAACAACCTTCTCCCTCCCCCAGCCCCTTGTATTTATAGCTAGATGTTAGTGGGATAGTGATGATTGCCTCTGGCGCTAGTGCGTTTAGAGGTCCAATGCTGTTAGTTGTAAGTAGGTGTTTAGGTGGGGGTGGTCTTGGAATTGGTTCCCACTTAAGAATGCTCGGCAGTTGCACTTCCTGATTGCGGCTTGCTCGGGCGTTAACTCCCCGGGCGAAGCCTCACCGACCCGGGGAGGATTCGCGGGGGACGATGCAGGTTTGAACAGCCTACGCGGGTGGATAAGGCCAAAATGCCGTCCTCCGAGCATGCTATGAATGTAAGGCCCTAATGGGCCTGGATGTCCCAACCTGCCTAGGGAGTTTTGGTGCCGTACATTAGCCCCCCCTTGATTCGTCCTCCGTTCTTGGGGGTGAATTAAGGAACTCAAGGGGCCGACGACCCGGTCAGTAAGTTTTCGTCGGTCATTAACGCACTTCTCAAAAGTTGCATCAAGCCTGATAGGCTGTCATTATTGCCTGACATTTCGCGAACCGAAGCGTCGTGCGTGTGGCAGTTGATATAACGGTTCGTTGGGTTTCCCGCCAACGGTTTATTTATTGTCATTTATTCTCCCCTCATCCCCTTATAAATATCCCCTTCTGGCTCTTTCCTTCACTTTCGCATCCTCCATTCTCCCACCCTTCGCTTTGCTGAGCATTTCTCTTAGTGAGTTTCATCTCTTAGTTCAGGACTTCTCTCCCTCTTAGAGCCCAAAATAAGTTTTCTCTCCTCTCTTTTCTAATTGCTCTGCTTCACTCTATTCAATTTGTAGATCGTAGCTTTCCTTTTGAGAATCCTAGTTTAGAGAATGGGTTATTCTTACCTCCTTTCGTCTGAAGCCACTTTTGCTACTTTTAGGGCTGCCTACAATGTCCCCGGGGACGTTGATATTGCATATTGCCCCGAGGGCGATATCGACATTTGTTAGGACATATATGGTTCACATGTTAAGAACATATGTCATACTTATTTGTGTAAATTGGCTAATCCTTTGACAAAACGCACTCTACTTGTAATTGGGTAGTTCTAAGTGTTTTTAATACTTCAAGAAACAAGGTTTCAAGATTAAGTGTTGAAGTCATCAAGTTTGTCCAAGAAAAACAAGCTGAAGTGAAAAATCATTAAAGCTCGACACCTGCTCGATAGCTCCTCGACACCTGCTATCTATCAAGATTTAAAAAATCAGATTTTCTGATCTGATTTCTTGGGATCCGTGAATATGTTTTTGGACCTTCTTTTCTTCTAACCCTAAACATATAAAACGATTGTTTTAAGAGCTGTCACAATAGACACAAGTTGCAAAAGTATTGAGCAATCCTTGTTCAAGCAAATTGTGATCAAAGACGAAGTTCTTTACCTAGTTCATCTTCTCTGAAGAAGTTGCTGTGTATTTGCACCAAAGGGTTTTGTGACCAAGCATCTTCCTGATCTTCATTATGTAGGATGAACTGAAAACTTTGCAACCAACCTCTCCTTCTAAGTTGGTGTTTGAAGTCGCGTACTAGGATCCGTGCATTGGTTAGTCACGTACTTGGGAGCCGTGCATTAAAGGTGAAAATAGTCACTACAGATCAAGTCCAATTGGGTATTGGAGTAAGGGTTCAACTGTAGGTTGGTAAGGTACTTGGGATTCCTTTACTTGTAACCGCTTGATTTGATAATAGTGGAGTTTCGGGAATGATGACCTGAAAATCACCTAGTGGGGTTTTTGCCGTTAGGGTTTTTGCCAATTCGTAAACAAATTACCGTGTTATTTAATTTCCACTACATATTTAGTTATTTGGTGATTTGTTTGTGCTGCCACGCAATTGCATGATAAATTGATTAATTAATAACTTGGCTAATTAATTAATTGGTTTAATCACAAGGGGTCATTCAGTTTGTGGCCTATCAAGTGGTATCAGAGCAGGCACACTCTGATTAGGTTTAATCTTTATTGTGTTGATCCATTGACCCTTGTTTCTCATGGATAGAGGACAATCATTAATTATACCTCCTTTATTTGATAGGACTAACTATGCCTACTGGAAAGTACGCATAAGGGCTTTTTTGTAGTCCTTAGATGAGAAGGTGTGGCAAGCTGTTAAGATTGGCTGGACCAAGCCAAAAGAAGCGCCGGCCGATTGGGATGAAGCCAAGATCAAGGCAGCAAACTTCAACAGCAGAGCGTTGAATGTCTTATTTAGCACAGTCACCAATGAGGAGTTCAAGGAGATATCCTCAACTGAAACTGCTAAGGAAGCGTGGACCATCCTCCAGACAATCTATGAAGGAACAAAGACTGTCAAAGATTCAAAACTACAGAGGCTCACTACTAGCTTTGAAGAGATTAAGATAGAGGAGGATGAGTCGTTTGATGAGTTCTATGCCAAACTTAAGGACATAGTGAACTCAGCCTTTAATCTTGGGGAAACCATCCCTGAACCCAAGGTTATAAGGAAGGTGCTTAGATCTCTACTTGAGAGATTTCATGCCAAGATTACGGCAATAGAAGAATCAAAAGATATTGATAAAATTCCTTTAACTGTGCTAGTTGGGAACTTGCAGACCTACGAACTAGGATTATCTAGGATTGGCAAGTCAAGCAAAGGCAAGAGCATGGCCTTGAAGGCAAAGAGCAGTGATACAGATGAGTCTTCCGATGATGAAGATTCCAAGATGAAGTCCTACATTACAAGGTAGTTCAAGAAGTTTTTGAAGAATGCCAATGGGAGGAGCTTCGACAAGGACCGCAGGCAATCTAGTTCTTCTCAGTTTAAGAGCCAAGACAAAGGGAAGAAGGATGCAAAGGAAGGTGGTTAGTACACTGTTCCCGCAGGACCTAAGTGTTTTGGGTGTCATGGGTTTGGACATATGAAGAATGAGTGTCCTACATATCTCAAGAGCATTGGGAAGAGCAAGGCACTTGCTGTAACCCTGAGTGACACTGAGCCTGAAGATGATTTCGACAATGAGGATGATGGAATCTTAAATGCCTTCACTGCCACAGTCAATCCTACTAAAGGGATTGTTGAAGAAGAAGAATTGGTGGACACCAAGTGTGAGAAGATGGATGATCAAGATGATATCCATTCAGCCTATGAGAAACTATACAAGCTGTTTGAGAAGCATGAGAAATTGTATAGGCTGACCACCAAGAAGCTCAGTGATGTGGAACTTGATCGTGAAGAGTTGTCCACAAAGTTTGATGAGGCGAATCAAACTATTGGAGCACTGAGATTTGAGAACAACTTCCTGGCTGAGAAGACCAAGAAACTTGAAGCGGAGCTATTTCAAGTCAGAGCCCAACTGGAGAGGACTTTAAGTGCAAAACTTGATGAGATGCTCAGCATTCAGAAATCTGCTTCAAATCGAACAGGTTTAGGGTATGATCTTTCTTCCTCTAATATTGCTTCCACTAGTACTACTGTTTTTGTTCCTCCTGCTAATATTGTTAAAGTTGAGAACATTGATGTTAAAACTAAATTAGTTAGTGAGAACTTAGATAAGGGCAAATCTATATTAGGAGCACACCCTAAGCAAGATAAGAAAGATGCTAGAAACCCTAGGGCTAAGAAGGCTAACTCTCAGAAGCCTAAACAAAAGAAGTAGCACCTTTGTCATCATTGTGGAGCTGCCGGTCATACTCGACCAAATTGCTACAAGTGGCTAGCCACCCAACAGAGCAACGGCATGACAGCATCTGGAAGCCAAAATCAGCTTCAATCCTCTCTTGCTCCTCTTGGAGATCTTCTAAAAGCCCTCACATTCCTTTCGAACTTGAACGGTTTCAATTCTTCCCCCTCACCGCCGGTTCAAGGGTTTAATTAAAGGAAAGGTTCTTCCAATGTGTGGAAGAAAAAGGATTCTAAGTGATTTCATCACTTTCTTCTCCCTTCTTGTTTTTCTTGTTTATTGCATTGCTTGTGTGTTTTGCATTTTTGTTGAGTCAGTATAATTTTATGCTTTGCTTTGTTAACATGTTTTTGTGTGTTTACTTTCAGTTTTATTTATTTTGTTTTTGATATAAAAAATAAATTAAAAAATTGAAAAATCAGAAAAATACAAAAACAGTGTGTGTTTTGTGTACTTTGGTACTTGTGTACCTTGGATGGCCAATGAAACAGAGTTTTCTAAACTTTGTATATCTTGTATCTTAGATGAGCATCTTTATGCACAACTAAACAAGTGAGTTTTGTGGCTCTTGTTTGTGATGAGTAAGATTAAGTTATCTCTTAAAACTTAACACTTATATTACTCTTTTTGACGGATAGGACTAGAAAATCCTAAGAGAAAGGCATAAATAACCATCTCACCACTGTTGCCCGCCAATCATTAATGACATCTGTATGTTTCGGCATAGCAAAAGTGTGATGTCAATGACATTTGTGTGCTTCGGCATAGCAAAATTGGAATGTCAAATATCAATGGGTATTTCTTTTCTCTCTCATAAGCCCATGCATGATATGCTTAAAAAGAAAATATGCAAAGAAAATAAAAAGCAAAAAGATCAAAAATACTTTAAAAATGGTTGCAAGCGTGTATTCTAGGAGATGTGGGAGTTATAGGATGTACCTCGAAGGTGATAGTCCCCATCAAACAGTTATGATTGTGTGTGAGTTAAAGATATTTTCTCATATCTCAGATCGTCATAACATGTATACATATATGCAATCTCGCGATGTTTTTCACACACAACACACAATATTCTTTGCTATTTTTGATACATGTATAGGTACAATGTGATTTGGCCATCACAAAGGTGTTACATATGCTAATGTATGCTCACTAAACTGTCTTAACTTGTTTTTGAAAAATAAAATTGGTTAGACTTGTTTAGTGTGTGTGTGTTTTTGGGAGATCCATGTGCTTAATTTTTTCATTGAGAGATGATTTTGAGAGCCTTTTTATGTTGATTGGATCATTGTTGAGGTGCATGTTTGATTGCATTCATGTCTATGTTTTTCACTTTTCGAAAAACTGTTTTTAAAAAGCTAGCTCGACACCTCCTCGACACCTCCTCAATACCTGTCTATCTGTCGAGCTTCTCAAGCCTTTTTTCTTATCGCAATCTCGACACCTCTTCAACACCTGGTGGATCGATCGAGAAAGTTCCTGTCTCCTCGATACCATATCGATCGATTGAGCTTCTGTTCTTGGTTCTGGTGTTCATTCCTCGACACTTTCTCGACACCTTCAGCTGTCGATGTGCTTTTTCTCGATACCTTCCTCGACAGATTTCTCGACACCTCTCGACACCTTAGCTATCAAGAATTACTGAAGCTCCTATAAAAGGTTCTGTCGCGATCTGAAATTCATTTTCTCGATCTCTCTCGATCTGTCCGCGGCTGTTCATCTCCCAAACCACCTTTTCTCACTCAAAATCTCCAATCCTCGTGATTTTTGGCCATTCCTTGCTTCAAATCACTTGGTAAGATCTCATTTTCCTTCCTTATTCATGCATTTCATGTTTTGAATCTTAGGTTTTAGGGTTTTTCAAAATCAATGAGTTTTTCTTGAAATTTTGGGTTGGGTTTTCACTAAAAGATGTTTAAAATGTCATACATTGCATTTCATATGCATTAGAATGATATTTACATGCATTTAGATGTGTGTTTATTATATGTGTGCTGGTAGGTTTGGATTGGGCTGAGCCCATGATGTATTCTAAGTTTGCATGTCACATGTTCATGCATTCCCCATGCATATGTACTCTTTGTTCAATATGTTTGATATTTGAACTATTTTGAGACTTTTCTGATTGTCTCACTCTCTATTTCTTTCTCATTGTGTTTACGTTAGTAGTGTCTATGGCACCCAAATGTAAATCCACTCCTGCTCGGAACCCTCTACGTTCTGGAGCTTCTTCCTCTTCTGATTCTGTTCCTCTCAATCTTCGGTTCCGTGATGGAGATGCCCACAAGGCATTTATGGAGAACTTTTCTAGACGAGGTGTTCATTCGGAATACCAAGTCATTTTGGCGGACTTCGCCGACACTGACTTTCCCTCTGTCATTCACAGTAGGGGATAGGAGTCACTGTATGACGTCCCGGTCACATGTCTTCTCGTGCTGATTCAGGAGTTTTACTCGAACATGCACGGGATTGATCGTTCAGTACCTCTCTTTCACACTTGCGTTCGAGGTACGCATTTTGCTGTCACACCGCAGCTAGTTGCGGATGTGCTTAGGGTTCCTAGGATAGACTTTCCTGATTATCCTTCTTGTGAGCGTCTGAGGACTGTGTCTAAAGATGAGCTCATTTCTGCTTTTTGTGACCGTCCTTTTGATTGGGGTGAGTATCAGTATACATCATGTAGACCTTTTGCTAAAGGTCCTAGATTTCTAAACATGGTGATGACTTTTGTACTCCATCCACTCTCTCACTACAACTCTATCACAGAGCCTCGTGCTCGATTTTTGTTATCTCTTCTTGAGCATCTTATGATAGATTTTCCTTCTCACTTCATTTTCTCTATCATAGATGTTCATCTAGATTCGGCGTCCCGTGATAAGCTCATCTTTCCTTCCGCTATCACGAGGATCTTACGCCATTTTTCAATTCCTTTTCCTGTGTCCGACCACTTCACACACATTTGTACCATAGATGCCCCTACCGTAAAATGTAGTGGGGCTCAGTTTAGGTCGAGACAGACGGATTCCACTCCTTCCTCCCGTTCGGCTCCATCCAGATCAGCTCCATCTACATCTGCTCTTTCTACCTCTACAGGCGATGTATCTCTTGGAGACATCATGGCGCAGCTGCAGCGCATGGATGCTCGCCTCAATACACTCTCCACTGAGTTGTATCAGGTGAATGTTTGTGTTGGTCGTATTGCACGACGGCAAGCGACCATGGGTGGTTTTGCTTTTGAGGCTTCTCCTTCACCACCTCCTTTAGTCGCTTCTGATTCTGATGCTGAGGATGATGATGATGATGATGATGATGATGGTGATGACGATGATGGTTCGGATGATGATGATAGAGATGCTAGCTCTACTGATGAGATGTCTACATGACACTTTACCCTTTGTCACTCGTGACAAAAAGGGGAAGTAGTTTTGGGTTATGAGAGTAGTCATCTTAGAGGGAGAGTTAGTATAGGACATTTTTGATATGGGGAGTGTTGATATTATGAGGGATGTAGTGAGATTTTGATGTATCTTTTCTTTTCTATTCTTTATAGATACATTGATCTTGTATATGAGGTCTTGTGACCAGTTTTACATACATTGTACTTATTTTCTTTATATGTGGATGTATGTTTCTTTCACCTATCTCTTCATGTGTTGTTTCTTCTCTATTTTTATACACATGTTCTTTATACTTGTATGCAATCTATTTATTTATGTTTCACACAAAGATGCCTTGATGAGTTTTGTTTAAAGTGTTTCAGAAATACAGGTTGTCAAAGTCTACTTGCCATAAACTCTCTTCTTGCAAAGTTTTTCAAGAGTTTGTGTTAAGATAGATTTTATTGTATTCAACAAGTGAATATGAGTTGAGTGATTTATGACTTCTCTTATATGTTCATTTGTTTGTTGTGGTTTTGTCATGGATTGCCAAAGGGGGAGATTGTTAGGACATATGTGGTTCACATGTTAAGAACATATATCATACTTATTTATGTAAATTGTCTAATCCTTTGACAAAACTTACTCTACTTGTAATTGGGTAGTTTTAGGTGTTTTTAATACTTCAAGAAATAAGGTTTTAAGATCAAGTGTTGAAGTCATCAAGTCTGTCCAAGAAAAACAAGTTGAAGTGCAAAATCATTAAAGCTCGACACCTGCTCGATAGCTCCTCGACACCTGCTATCTGTCGAGATTTAAAAAATCAGATTTTCTGATCTGATTTCTTGGGATCCATGAATATGTTTTTGGGCCTTCTTTTCTTCTAACCCTAAACATATAAAATGATTATTTTAAGAGCCGTCACAATAGACACAAGTTGCAAAAGCATTAAGCAATCCTTGTTCAAGCAAATTGTGATCAAAGACGACATTTTTGACATAGTTCATCTTCTCTGAAGAAGTTGTTGTGTATTTGCATCAAAGGGTTTTGTGACCAAGCATCTTCCTGATCTTCATCGTATAGGATGAACTGAAGAACTTTGCAACCAACCTCTCCTTCTAAGTTGGTGTTTAAAGTCACGTACTGGGATCCTCGCATTGGTTAGTCACGTACTTGGGAGCCGTGCATTAAAGGTGGAAATTGTCACTACAGATCAAGTCCAATTGGGTATTGGGGTAAGGGTTCAACTGTAGGTTGGTAAGGTACTTGGGATTCCTTTACTTGTAACCGCTTGATTTGATAATAGTGGAGTTTCGAGAGTGGTGACCTGAAAATCACCTGGTGGGGTTTTTACCATTAGGATTTTTCCCATTCGTAAACAAATCATCATGTTATTTAATTTCCACTGCATATTTAGTTATTTGGTGATTTGTTTGTACTGCCACGCAATTGCATGATAAATTGTTTAATTAATAACTTGGCTAATTAATTAATTGGTTTAATCACAAGGGGTCATTCAGTTTGTGGCCTATCAACATTCAACGGTGCCGAGGCGTCAACACAGTCTTTTTTCCTTTAATGGCTATCCTAGAGGGCGGGGTTAGATTCCCGGTTGACCCCCTGATTTTGAGCACCCTTAGGTTTTACAGTCTTTGCCACGACCAACTTCCTCCCAATTTTTACCGGATGGTGAGCTGTGTTAGTAGGTTGAACCGGTTGTTCGGTTTGGAACTGAACCATCATGACATTAACTTTATGTACAGTCTGTATGGTAATATCAATTCGGATTATTATCTGAAAACTAGGGATATGAGGGTACGGCTAATCTCATGCCTACCTGATTCAAATAGAAATTCAGCGGGGGAATTTGTACGGGTAAGCGGTAATTGGTTTGCCGAGGAGCTCCCCTGCGCATTTTCACCACGCGACGTTGGTCAGTACCGAGCGTCCTTTATCTTACCCTTTATTTAATTTTGATCCAAATGAGTAACTTCTGACTGATTTTGTGTGGTTTCCGTGCAGAAAGTAAAAGGTTTAAGTCGGACCACCGAGTGGTGCACATCGCACCTGATTCTTGGCGTTGATCCCGTATACTCCACCTGGCAAGCATTTAGCCAGGCCTTGATAGTTGACAGTCCCCTCCTTTCCTATATAGATGTGCGTCACGCGAACTTTCTTCCCCCAAAGTTGACGGTAGGCGAGGCACATGACTGCGGCCCCCGGTACATCTGTTCGGACGAGCGCCAGCCCCTTCGTGATGAGTCAGCTGAGAGAGTGTCACGAGCCCTCCGAGAAAGGGCGTACGAACAGATTCAGCCCCAAGCCCCCATTCAGCTAGAGGCCCCCGTAGAACCAAAGGCTCCCGTTCAGGTAGCCAAAGATGTAGTAGCCAAGCCTGTTAGCTCTTCAGAGACAGAATCGGATCACAGTCGCGAGATGGTGACGAGGAGGACGATGACGATAAGCCACTTCGTGCCGGGCGCCCGGCCAGTAGCTCAGCAATAAGGGGATCCGAGCCAAGCCCCTCCGCCTCCTCTAGTTCCACTGGCCCGATCGTGCAAAAGGCAGCATAACGTTGAACAGGCACAGCCTGGCCCAAGCAATGTGCCCGTCCATTCGCCACCTCGTCCGTCCTCTGGCATTGTTATCCGCGAGCTGGTGACTCAAACTGGGCCGAATGTGGCGTCCACCTCCCGATCCATCGCGAGTTGGCAACCCTCCTTCCAACTGGACTGTCAACCTCTCCCAGAGGCCGCAAGTGTGAGAGTCTGGGACAAGGGTCAGGGGGGTCGCGTTGCCCAGAGTTTGGCGCGCGGCTTGCTCTTACCCGAGGATGTGCATGCCTTCACGGAGGGGACAGACGAGTCGTTGGGGAGGCGGCTAATATGGCACACCGTGGCTGTATGGTTTTCTAAAAATTCAGCTCATAGTTCTTCCATTAGTTTGGTTTTTGCATTAACTTGTGCGAAGGGTTCCATCACATACCTCATTTATTGTCGTTTATCCAGGCCACACAATTATCCCACATAGTCGATGAGAGGATGAAAGAGCTTACCGAGGACGCTAGTCGGGAAAAGGCTTTGAAGGATGTAGCTGACGCCAACGCCGTAGAAAAGTTGAAGGCCGCTGAAGATGCGGAGAAGAGGGCTTATTCGGCTGAGGAGGCTAGGATCCGTGTGGAGGGGAAATCTGCCGAGTTGAAGGTGCAGCTGGGGGGCACCAAGTTAAAACTGGCCGAGGCTCAGAGTTTGAATATCGCTCTAGGAGAAGAGTTGGCTGATCTAAAGGCTGCGTTGGAAGCTTGCGAGGGCAAGTGGTACAATGAGGGATTCGCCGATGCCGAGAATTCTGCGGAGCCAGTCATGCGCCAGGCCCATAGGCTCGGATTCGAGGAGGGATGGCTGGCTGCTCTCCAGGCCACGAGAGTCCTCGAGGAGTCTCCTTTAAGGAACCCCAGCGAAATCCCCTTTCTGCCCCCCACAGCATCCGCACAAAACGCCCCTCATGTCATCGATGAGGAGGAGACTTCCAGCATGAGGGAGTTAGTGGAGGCCATTGACTCCCATGCTGAGCCGACCGGTCTGGAGGCCACTAGCAACCCTCGGACCGAGGATCCTTCAAATTAATTGCCAAATCGTTTTCCTTTTTACTCGCACTTTTGCAACTCCTTGTTTTGGTAGTTTTGCCCGAGTCACCGGGCTGTGGTGACAAGACATTTAGTTTTCTCGGTTTTTAATCTTCTGTTGGTTAAAGTAAAATTTTATTCAATTATATTAGTAAATTAAAGTTTTTGAAATATTGCAATAAGTATGGATTTGTCGAAATATTTAAACTAATAGTAGGATAATATTTATATGGGTCTGGTTAATATATGTCCTTAAAACACACATTAAGCCATCTATTTTTGGAAACATTTTCTCAAAAATTGAAAAGTTGTTAATACTTTTTCAATTTTTGAAAAAATATTTCTGAAAATAATTAATTATTGTGTGCTTTTAAGACACACGTTAACAAAATCCTATTTATATAACTTTCGTAATTAATTAAGAAATTTTTTTTTATTTTTTTATTTTTATATTTTAAGAAACTGTAGTTTGTCTTTCAAGTCTTCTATGCTTGAATGTATACAACTTTTTATTATATAAATGGTTTCCTTTTCATTTTTATTTTTGAGGAACTATGCACTGTCTTTGAAGTGTTTTATTCCTGATTTATAGACTTTTTATTATATAAATGGTAGCTACACCTACATGACCTAACAAAACCCATAAAAAATTGGTAAGTTGATAAGAATTTGAAACTCTAAAAGCTAGCTGCGACTCTACAACCTATATATAAAGCTGGGCAAAAATCTGAATGATTTAACATAAGGTTATTTGATGTGATTTGTTAAGAAGGGCAAAAGTGGTTGGACTCGTTACCAAAGTTTAGTCACAAATGAACCAAGACCTGGACGGTTAGACCCATGCAACAAATGCCCACCGGTGCAAGACCCACCACCAACGCAAGATTCTCCACTCCACTCTCAAACACATCATGCTCAAAGCTGTAGTGATAATAATAATAAGGCGTAAATGCACTTTTCGTCCTTACATTTTAGGGTCATTTCTATTTTGGTCCCTACATTTTTATTTTACAACTCTTTGTTCCTAATCTAATTAACGCTTGTTATTTAGTCCTTTCCGTCAACCAACAGACGGAAATGGCTGACGTGGCTAACAGATTGATTAAAATAATAATTAAAAAATATATTTTGGCATTTAAAAATGCCACGTAGCATCTAAATTAAAAAAATTAATTTTAATTAAATAAAAAAATTACAAACAGAATTAAAAACAAAAATTCATATGAATGGAGATCTTAGATCCTTGAACAAGAACAATAAGATTAGAAACCCATAAACTCATAAATTTCACATTCAAATTATCAAATTCCTACTCCAAATTCTTCTTGATCATGAACACACAAGAACAACAAACCCAGAATATTCAATCCCAAGAACAAAAGAATAGAAACCCAAAATATTCCAAAATTTGTACACAAATACTTACATAAAAATCAATTGTACACAAACACCAACCCAGATCTGAATGGTTTTTTTTTCTTTCCTTTTTTATGTTCTTATCAAGAGCAGAGCAGATTTGGGTTTGGAGCAGATCCAATGGCGCCGTTTCTGGGTTTGGAGCAGATCTGGGTTTGGGTTAAAAAACTCCCAATACTTTTCTTTGCCACTTCTTTCATTTCATTTGAGCCAAAACTAAAAATGGCTGCTGTTGCTACATCCATTTCTTCAACGAGCTTATTCGCATGCGGTACCCTTTGGAAAAGCTTTGTGCTCCAATGAGTTTTTTGTTGCAGAGTGTGGGTTTGAAATCGGGTCCGAACTCGCACTTGCCTTTCCACTTGGTCAGGATCTCAGGTAAACCCGAATCGTCGAAGCTTTTCGATTTGGGCCAGACACCCATGTCTAAAACCCCGATGATGACATCGTTAGAGGCTTGGTCAAGGACCTGAGTGTTGTGGCTGTCGAACTCAGTGTTGAGGCCTATGAACTCGAGAGTGCGAGTGGTGTGGAGAGTGTAGAAAGTGTCTTCGTAAACGCCGAGGACAGAGTCGGATCGGCAGAGTGAGTCGGCTTCGTCAGAGTCGAGTGAGGTGGCGAAGCCATGGTAAGCGTCGGTGTAAGAACTGGTGAGAAAAATTGAAAAATGGTCGAAATCCAGCAAGATCTTGCCAGAACTAGTGACATCTCGGCCATTATCGACAAGATCTCGGCTAGATCTTCCTGAAAATATCCTAAATTTTGCCGGATCTAAAATATCTCGCCGGAGCAGTCAGTTCAGTTGGCGGCTGGTTGGGTTTGGTCGACGGCAGTGGGTGAGTTAGGTACGACGAATCCCCTGTGTTTGCTCTTGTTCATGCTCTTTGCTTTGGTGATGTTCATGTTTTTTTTTTTTTTTTTTTTTTTTTTTTTTTTTTTTTTTTTTTTTTTCCTGTAGGTTTAATGTTCATGTTCTTTGATGTTAATATTCTTTGATTCTGGGTTTGCTCTTTGATTCTGGGTTTGATGTCATTACTGGGTTTATTTTTTGATTTATGAAGAACATTAAAGAACAAGTTATTATGTTCTTACATCTATAATTTTTTGTTTTTAATTTTTTTTATTTAAATAAAATTATATTAAATGCTGATGTGGCATTTTTTAATGTCAAAATAGATTTTTTAATTATTATTTTAATCAGTCCATTAGCCACGTTAGCCATTTCCGTCTGTTGGCTGACGGAAAGGATTAAAATAACAAGCGTTAATTAGATTAGGGACTAAAAGTGATAAAATAGAAATGTAGGGACCAAAATAGAAATGACCCCAAAATGTAGGGACGAAAAGTGCATTTACACCTAATAATAATAGTATTATGCCCGAGTTTTATATTTTTGAATTGAGATAATCTTTGATGATCTTTTTTTTTTTAGAGACAATGTATCTGTTTGGATCCAATTATTTTGCTGCGTTTCACGTTTGCATTTTTTTTTTCTTCACGCGCAACAGCTTTTAGGAGACAGTACACTATTTATTATTGTTTGTGCGCTGTTTATTAGAAAAAAAATTAAAAATGGGTCTTACGGTACTATTCACACATTTAAAAATTATTTTACTACAGTATTTCCAGTTTTCAGTAAAATAAGTTGTATCTAAATGGACCATAAATATATGTTTTTAACTAATTTTCAAATAATATTATATGTATTTTAACTAATTTTTCACTCACGCGTATTTTTAAAAAATACAAACAATATTACTAGAACGTTATCAAACAGGAAATAGCCCCTAAATTTTTAGAATCACTATATCAACACGACACAAATGCTTTAGATATTAGTGAACTCAAATTGTAAATAAACTAGTGTGTAAACTTATCTATCACCATTTAGGTTTGATATGTAGAAAATTTGCAAATTGTGGAGATAAAGAGATATATGAAAAGTAGACATAACAGAAATTCTCCTGATTAGATTGATTCATGCCCAAATAATTAATTAATTCTTTTTATCCAATGTAAAATTTAAAGGCGTAAATGCACTTTTAGTCCCTCCATTTTGACGTTTTTCCATTTTAGTCCCTACATTTTATTTTTTTTCACTTTTAGTCCCTAAACCAATTAACGCGTTCTATTTTAGTCCTTTCCGTCAGTCAACCGACGGAAATAGCTAAGGTAGCAGTCGGAGCAATTAAAATATTATAAAAATGCCACATCACCCATGACACGTCAGCATATAAATTTAAAAAATTAATTTATTAATTTTAACAAAATTAAAAAATGTAAAAAAAAAAATAATTTAAAACATAAAAATAAGTCAGAAAATAAAACCAAGAACACAAATTTAAAATTAAACCCATTGAATCAAATTAAACCCAATTTAGATCTAACACAAGAATATTCAACAAAAGAACAAGAACACACAAGAACATTCAACAAAAGAACAAGAACACACAAGAACATTCAACAAAAGAACAAGAACACAAGAGCTCAAACCAGAACCAAACACAAACTCAAATTTCAAAATACAAAGAACATTAATCTAAATTTTTTTTTCGTAAGAACATTTCTTCTTTCCCAGCACATGAATATCATGTTATTCCTCAATCAACAAACTAGCAAAACCCAAAAATTTTCTTAGGAAACAAACACACAAAAAACCCAAAAAATTTCAGCTCAAAAACAAAATTCCATTTTCTCAAACCCAAAAAAATCATCAAATCCTAAAACCCCAAAGTACCAAATCAATCCAAACAAAAAAATCTCAAACTCAGAAAAACCCATCTCAAGCAAGTTGAACCCAGCAAATCCACTCAAGCAAAACTAGATTCGAAGGCCATGCTCCCCGCCGACGAGCTCTTCTCTCCAATGGAAACCCAACCCGAATAATACCCAGACCTGTACCAAGGGATCTAAGTCTCGATCCCAGTTCGCAACATCTACCAACTCCCCACCGCCCCTCAATACCTCTTCGACGAAGAAGCTCGTCGAAGTCACCGTCACCGTAATCTCAGCGACAACCTCACCTTCTTCACCGGCGGCGGCTACCTCCTCGGAGCTCTAGGCGGCGGAGCTTCTGGCCTCATCGCCGGAGTCAAATCGTTCGAGCCCGGTGACATCGCAAAGCTCCGGGCCAATCGGGTGCTCCAACCATCGGATCTGGGTTTTCTTAAGATGGGTTTGCTGGGTTTGAGATGTGTTTTTCTGGGTTGAGATTTTTTTTTGTTTGGGTTGGTTGAGATGAGAAAATAGTGTAGTTTGAGTTTGAGATGAGAGAATAGAGTTTGAGTTTGAGATGAAAAAAAGAAAAATTGTGTAGCCGGTTTGAGAATAGTGTTCAGGTTTGGATCTTGTATTAATTTTTTAAGTTTTAAAATTTTTGGGTTGGTGTTCATTTTCAAGAACCTTTTAGATGTTAATTGATTTGAATTTTAGTTTTTAATTCTGTTTTTATTTTTATTATTTAGTTAAAATTAATAAATTAATTTTTTTTAATTTATATGCTGACGTGTTATGGGTGATGTGGTATTTTTATAATATTTTAATTGCTTCGGCTGTCACCTCAACTATTTCCGTTGGTTGACTGACGGAAAGGACTAAAATAGAACGCGTTAATTGGTTTAGGGACTAAAAGTGAAAAAAATAAAATGTAGAAACTAAAATAAAAAAACGTCAAAATATAAAGACTAAATGTACATTTACGCCAAATTTAAAACAAATAGCCATTATAAAAAGGGTGTTTTTACATATGTACGGATTTTTTATATAAGAAAAAGAAAAAGAAAAAGTTAGGACTCGAAAGCAGTTGTCGCCCCGCCGGGGGGGTGGTTGTTTGGAAATGTCATTTCCCATAAAGAGCATGACATGTGCATATGACAAAATCTCTAGCTGGCACTTTTAAGGGGATTATTGGTTTCTGAAAAACGCCTAGAGAGCTTTGATTCCTGATATCTTATCGCATCAACGTGTGTCAGAGAGAAAGAGAGAAGAGTGAGAGAAGGTTACTTCTTCTCACTTCTAAAATGTTCTAATGAGATGTCATTGAAGTCTTAAATCTGATGTATTGGGAGTAGTTTTTTTTTTCTTGGGAATAGGGACTTCTTCAAATTATATAAATATTTCTTCCCTCTTGTCATGTCAATATTCATTAATATATGTTTTCTTTTATTTTCTAAATTGCATATTTGTGTTGGCCATTCGGTTTCACACTTCATAGTTGGAGACTTAGAGTATTCCAATATCATTTCATATATTTAAATTTAAAGTAAAATTTTATTCAATTATATTAGTAAACTAAATTTTTTGAAATATTGTTATAAGCTCGGATTTGTCGAAATATTTAAGCTAAGGGTTGGGTCGGTGCCCCGTTGACAATAGTTTTTTGCACAGTTTTTTTTTTTTTTTTTTCGCAACTTATTATTATTTTTGACAATTTTTTAGCATGGGACTTGGTGGATGCTAGTTGCAGCTATGGAAGTTCCAGAGAAATTTGGTGAACAAAAACTAAATTATTAGCTTTTGGTAGTAAGTCTCAAATTCATGAGGAGTTTTCCTAATTCACAAGGAGAAAAGCTAAAATCCACCAAAGATATAATTTGACAAAAATCTGTATTTTTTTATAATAATCTTATTTGCCTCTAATGGCTACAAAACATATAAATAATGAGAAAAATGTCTAAAACCTTGATTCACACTAATTATGCGATTAAGTGACAAAATACTAAAATTTACCAAAAATGATAAAATTGAATTGAATGCAGAATCATAAACTATTGACCTCAAGGAAATTGAGAATCATAAAATGGCAAAATTGATTACTACCAATTGAGAATCCATTAAACAGAGGCTTGAGAATCTATTGGACTCTACTGTTACTGCATAATTGATTACTGAAGCTATTGCTACAACTGCACTATTAAGGCCTATAAAATAAAAAAGAGTAGCTCTATGTCAAATTTAAAGTTAGCTTTCCGTAGCTTAAGCCTGAAGTTGTTTATAATCCGAATAAATATCGGCATTGCATACCATCAATTTGGCGTGACAAGTATTCAGAATCTCTATTTCGCTTTCTTGCCTTTTCCTTTTCATGGTTTCTTAACTATGGAGAAGTCAAATCAAATGTTGTTTAGATAGGAGAAGCCAGTCACACTCGTGAAAACAGTTACATGAGTTTTTTTTCTTGAAACAAAGAACAGTTTTAATGAGTTTGTTGGAAATTTAGACCCCTTAAACCACAATTAGATTGCGTAGCCTAGATTAATTAGCCAAGTTGTTACTTAGTCAAATTAAACAATTCTAGGTTAAAACAATCAAATAATCATATCAAGCATATAAAGCAACGGAATAATAAATAACACAAGATATGATCACCTAGGAAAACCAAACCGGTAAAAAACCTGGGGAGGATTTTACCCACCGATCCTCAAGGCAAAACGGAATCCACTAAGAAAGAATTGAAGTTCTTACAAAATGACTTACAAGCTCCCCGCTTGACTTCCTAATGCTACCCACCAGTAGTAACTTCCTGACACGACCACGCGCAGGCTCCGAATCCACGGACTACTTCTTTCTTTGTATTCCTTCAATCAGCTACAAGCTCCTCACTTGTTTTTCTTTAAGCTTCAATGATAGCAACCTTGTTGATCATCAAGATGTAGAAATAATCTCTACCTTGAAAACCCTAAGTTTATGTGAAGGAAAACTCCTCAAGGATCTCACAAGAGATTCACATAAACAGCAAATATGAGCAACAAAGACTTAGAGAGGTTTGGGTACAAAACCCTAATAAGAGGAGGCACAAGAGGCACTCTAATCTCTCTCTCTCTAATCTCAAAAACGTTCTAGGGTTTCCCTTATATATATAAGAGTTTTACTTGAACCCCAAGACGTTTAAATAGAGTTTGGGCTGAACTGGAACTCTGCAGAAAAATAAATCTGTACGTGGTTTGATCGATCGAGTCTAATTTTCGATCGATCGAGACTTACAGATTTAGTCCAATAAATTCTGCAATCACTCGATTCCAATTTTACAAATAAACATACTTTGAGCAAGCCTAAACCTAGACTAAATGTTTTGATCATGGTTTGCCAACAAAATACAAATTGAAGTTCTAATACATTAATTCCTAATTTCTTAGAACTCAACAGAGTTAAATGACATCTTAGTAGTTACACTCAAATTATCACATTCTAATTTCAGACCGAACAGTTTTATTTTTTTATTTTTTTTTTGAACTTCTTCTTTTGTTTCTTGTAGAATACTTCGAATAAATTCTATTGGCCCTTACACTTACAATAGACAATAATAGTGGTTAAGAGTGCATTGAAGATACGCTGCTGTAACAATTGATTAATTACTGCTACACTTAAGCTACAGCTACACTGCAAATGAAGTCGTAGCGATTGATTACTGCCAGTTAAGAATTCATTAAACAGAAACTTGAAAATCTATTGGACTCTACGGCTACTGCATAATTGATTACTGTAGCTACTACTACAAGTACACTATGAAGGACTATAAAATAGAAAAGAGCAGTTTTATGTCAAAGTTAAAGTTAGCTTTTCGTAACTTGTAACTTGTAACTTGATACGATAATTTATTAATTTCGCTCTCTTACAGAACACAAATTACTTTTTACTTGTTTTTTGAACTATCTAACTCCAATAGTTTTTTTTTTTTTTTTGGAATTGTGTATATAATATTATTTTAAGAAATTTCTGATTTTGCCAAGCCAGAATGGATATGTCTTTTCTTACCTTTCTGTTTTAGACTTTTGGGGCAAAGTCCTACCTTTATCTTAGCGTATTTCTGTTCACTAGTTGTGTCATTGCCCAAAAATCTTTTAAGTTTTCAACCATTTGACACCGTCGTCGGGCATCCTATTAATTCATGTTTATACTTCACTCTTAAAAGTCTTTTATTGTACATAAGTAGTAGTGTCTTACACATCTGACACTTATGTACACGAAAAGAAGCAATGTGACGTGACTGAACTGGAGGCTAAAGTTAACACCTTTTGTCCACTGTAGTTGGGAAAGTAAGAGAAAAGAAAGGGGAGAGAAAATTAGCTTCTTTAGAGCATTCACAGCAGTGGAGTTAAAAATTTAGCTTTTTAGCTCCACCAAAAGTTACTTTATCTATTTTACCTACACACATGCTGCAGCAGTTGATCTATTTTAGCTTTCAACACGATAAAATAATATAAACATCACAATAAAATAATATATCAACTACAATAAAATAATATATCCACTACAATAAACAACAATAACAACCACCACCGCCGCCTCCACCATCGCCGCCACAGCCGCCACCGCCGCCGCCGCCGCCACCGCTGCCGCCACCACCGCCGCTGTCGCCACCATATGATAGCAAATAATCGTCTAGTGTAAACAAGTGATTTTTTTAACCCCCAAATTATACTTATACATTTTTTTTTTACTAAAACAAATTTTCAATCATCATGATAGTCTATTATCGTCTCAATTGTCCGAAAGCAATCTTGGAACAATATAAATTATGAAATGAAGGAACTTTATAAGAAAACATATAAAATAGAACACATATTATAGTAGGAACAATGTAGCCCATACATTACTCACATACATAACTCAAACCAAATTACAATAAAACTCACACACTCGCACAAGTTCCTATGTCTCATGCTTCTCAACATACAAAAAAGAAAGTTCCTACGACTCGCCTTGCAATTGCCATAAATGTTCAATGAGGTCTGACTGGAGTTGAAAATGAATTTCTCGGTCTCTAATGTGTCCATGCCTCTCAATGTATGACATAAATCCATCACTTTGTTCACGTAACACTTGCAGAGGAGGATTATCCACTCCATCAATTTGTTCATAATCCAAGTCTACCACTTCATTATCATCCCGCTCATCTTCAACAATCATGTTATGGAGAATTATGCATGCTTTCATGATCTTTTGGAGTGTTTCAAGATGGAAAAATCGTGCAGGTCCACGGACAATTGCGAAACGTGCTTGAAGCACTCCAAATGCACGCTCAACATCCTTCCTACACGCCTCTTGGGCCGTTGCAAATAATTTATACTTCTGTCCTTGTGGAGCTGGGATTGTTTTCACAAATGTTGCCCACTTTGGATATATGCCATCAGCAAGGTAATATCCCATTGTGTAGTCATGACCATTGATTGAGTACTGTACTGTAGGAGCACGTCCTTCAGCAAGTTCGTTAAATACATGAGACCGTTCTAACACATTAATGTCATTATTTGACCTAGGTAACCCAAAAAATGCATGCCATATCCAAAGATCATATGATGCTATTGCCTCCAAAATAATAGTAGGCTCACGACCATGACCACAATATTGACCTTTCCATGCAGATGGACAATTTTTCCACTTCCAATGCATGCAATCAATTGAACCTAACATACCTGGAAAACCTCGGCGTTTGCCATGAGCTAACAGTCTAGCAATGTCTTCATTGTTTGGCTTTCTCAAGTATTCTTCAGAAAAAACATCAATTACTGCAGTAACAAATTTTTTCAAACTTTCTAATGCAGTAGTTTCTCCAATCCGCACATATTCATCAATCAAATCACCCGATACTCCATACGCAAGTATTCTAAGTGCAGCAGTTATCTTTTGTAATGAAGATAAACCAAGTTTGTTGGCACTATTTCTTTTTTGGACAAAGTAAGAGTCATGAGCTTCTACCTTAGATTGAATCGGAGAAAAAGAGAACGCTTCATCCGAAATCTCCTACGAAATAAAGTATGTGGATATACTGGTGTGGGAGCAAAATAATCAAGAAAAAGCCTCTCATGGCCTGCTAAATGATTACGTCGGATAGAACGTCGACGTTTAGGTTGTGATGTTTCCATGAAAAGTTCTTCGATTATCTCATCTTCATCTGAGTCATCAAAAATGAACTTGCGAACCAAATAATGATTCATGGATGCAACCTTCAAGACAATTGGAAAGCAATTATTACCATAGATGAAAATAGATTTGTTTTCAAAAGATAAGCAATAATTACGTCGAAAAGCAATTATTACTATTTCAGTAGGATCAAAAAACTAATAAATGGTAAGCAAATAGATTTGTTTTCAAAAGATAAGTAAAATAAAAAAAATACTATGAATGCTCATTGTTCATAGATTTATTCTAAAACCTGTCATCTCAAAACCAAGAATTATATCAAGACTGAATGGAACTTATCAAAAGATAAAAAAGATTGCACTTCAAGTCACAACACATACATCTAGTTTAAGATTAAAATTAAGTGACATAAGCCACTACAAAATACATAAAGTTACTACCAAAATACATAAAAGTCTACATAAGCCACTACCAAAATACATAAAGTTACTACCAAAATACATAAAGGCCTACATAAGCCATTACAAAATACATAAAAGCCTAAACTACATCCAAAATGCAATCAACCCCATTAGTTACGTGAACTTCGTCTTGCCATGATTTCCTGTTGGAGTTGTTCATAAAAAGTTTTTTGTGCTTCAGTCAAGCCACTTGTATCTTTCATCATGATTCTCTCCTCCTCTAACCATTCTGTCATTTCAAATTTCTTCTTCTCAATCACGATTTTTTCCTTCTCAATCTTACGTTTTTCATCAATTTTTTCCTTTTCAACCGCAAGTTTTTCCCTCTCAATAGACATTTTCTCCTCTTCCAATCGAGTTACATTCTCAATCAATTTCAATTTCTTGGTCAAATAGTCATCTTTTCCGGTGGCTTTGTTCTTTCGGATGGCCTTTTCGGCCTTCCTACCAATAGGCCTCTCAAAATTGGAAGAGTCACCAATAGGCCTCTCAAAATTGGAAGAGTCACCAAGTCCGGACCCACAATCCCCTTCGCTAATAGATATTGACTCCGGAGTTGGAGGCACGAATGATCTCGATTTAGCACTATTAGGATCGGCAAACTTTGGTTGATCCTTTAACATGAACCAACAATGGTCAAGAATAAAGGGTTTATGGTGCTTCTCTAAATACAAAGCTTTCGCATCGGTAATCTAAAAAAATTAAAAGAAATATAACATGATTAATATCTTCAAACTATTGGTGAATTGACATGTTAACACTATTGTAATATAATTTGTACCTTATCTTCTTCGGTTGTACCACTTTTATGAAGCGCATTAACTTGAGCCATACACCCGGCAAACTTATTTGTCCTTTCACTAATCATTCCCCAACGACTTAGCAAGGAGATAATAGTACGTGTGGTACCGCGTGAAATTAGATATTGGGCCAGGGGCCTCATCCGAGGACATGAGTGTGTCCGAAGAGGGGCGAATGATTATGAGACAAACCAACTTCAAAGTTTAAATGGTAAGGAACAAATGGAGGGCGGCCCGAGGAGGAACTCCTCCTTAAATATGATAAACGCAACTCAAATCTGTATTCCAACTATCAAGATGACCTTTCAGGGGTCTCCAGCAATAAGGACATGCATTATACCTGTATAAGAAGTAATGGGAATTTAGAAATACCCAGTGGAAAGCTACTGCCACCGCATTAAATGCACTGTAGCTACTTTTCTGGCCGCATTTATGTGGAGAAAACCTCTGAATAGTGTTTTCTTGGCTACTACGACTCACAGAAGACCAAAATGGGTGTCTGATGGGACAGGTACTCAAGTGGTGGCCTGGATGAACAATAAGTAGAAGGCTAGGATCACTAGAAGGGACCTATATAATGAGAGAGACCCCCCATGAGTTAGGGGTCGAAAAACTGAGAAAGAGCACTATACCAACTAGAATAGCACTTGTAATCAATTCCCATGGTCTATAAGAACATTGGCCTCCTCGAACAACACATACACTTAACCTTATGTGTATTTTTCATGTATGTTTGTCTTGTGAACCCATCATAGACATTGTAACACTAACTAGGGCCCAGCTCTTCAACCCACTCTCTACAAATTTATTGTATTAGGCTCACTAACCCATAACCCCATACTTGTTGGGCTTGGGCCGCTAAATGTGACCCTACAATTGGCGCCGTTTGTGGGAAGAGCTTATATGATAGTGAGTGCAATGACTAACGATGGTAGGATCAGGTCCACACCAGGCAGAATCCATGCCACCTCAGCGCGAAAACCACCTTGCCAACCATGAGCGGAAAGAAGATCAAGAAGGCAGTGTGCATAGTACGCATACGAGCAAGAGTCACACTCGAGTCAGAAGTCACGTCTCTTAAGACCAGTACAATAGAGCCATGTAGCTGGAAATGAATCGGTTGAAGAGGGAACTGTGCCATGCACGACGAAGGCGAACTCCCTCTAACTTTGACACTTCTTCTGATGACGGAAAAGACGTCAGTTACAGGCAAAGGTCTCTAACCTCGCCCAGTGAGTCTTTCTCCTATGAAGAGGAACGCTATCGCAAATGGAGGGATGAAAGCCCACCTCATAAAAGGCGTGGGAAACGACGCTGTAAGCAGGGCGTTGGACCAAATCACCAGGTCACCCTTCACGCGTAAGATCGAGGGGGCTAAACTTCCTTGACGATTTACCCAACCTGCTTTCACCGTGTACAGCAGTAAGACAGACCCTGTGGAGCACGTGAGCCATTTCAACCAAAGAATGGTTGTCCATTCCAGAGACGAAACTTTGATGTGCAAGGTTTTCCCATCTAGCCTGGGGCCTGTCATGATGAGATGGTTCGATAGCCTGAAAGTAAACTCTATAAGCTCCTTCAAACAGCTCACCTAGGTGTTTTGCTTCCGCTTCGTCACCTGCAGCAGGGTTCTTCGGTCCTTGGCCTCTTTATTGTCCCAAAGCATGCGAGAGAGAGAGACACTGAAAGCCTTCTCGGATAGGTACTGGGAGATGTTTAACGAGGTAGATGGTGACTTTGATGATGTGGCCATTAGCACCTTCAAGTTCGGACTCACTACCGATCATGATCTGAGGAAATCCCTAACTGGCAAACCAGTCACTAGTGTGCGCCAACTAATGGACCGAATTGATAAGTACAAAAGAGTCGAGGAAGACCAGCAGCAGAGGAAAGGAAAAGAGAAGGCTATCCCTCAGGAGAAGAGGGATTTCATGTCGGATCGACACAATAATGACCGACCACAAAGAGACTTTGTCAGACGGTCAGGGTTTGCTCATCTGCAGGCAATCAACGCTGTGTTCCGAGAGCCAGTACATCAAGTTTTAGAGAAAGTCAGGAACGAGCCATTCTTCAAATGGCCAAATAAAATGGTGGAAAACCCTGCAAAGCGCAACCACAACCTCTATTGCCCGTACCACCAAGACCACGGGCACACCATAGGAGATTGTAGGAGTTTGTGGGACCACCTAGATTAGCTTGTCCATGAAGGAAAGCTGAAGCAACTCTTGCATCACTCTAGTGGTTAGGGAGGCTAGACGAACTCGGGATCCCGGAGAGATGAATCCTCAAGACCTCTCCTAGGAACGATAAATGTCATCTTCGCTACTCTAGGGAGAATCGGATCATGCCCTTCCAGAATAATGTTCGTGGCTCGACTATCCGCTGAGGATGCAAAGAGGGCAAGGCTGGAAGTCCAGCCAGTTTTGGGTTTTTCAGACGAGGATAAGATCGGAACCATCCAACTCTATGACGACGTTTTGGTGGTTACCCTCAGGATTGGGGGATGTGATGTGAAGAAGGTGATGGTAGACCAGGGCAATAGCACCAAGATAATGTACCCCGACCTATATCGGGGGCTGAACTTGAAACCAGAAGACTTAACATCCTATAGCTCGCCCCTAGAGTTTTGACGGGAAGGTCGTCATCCCGAAGGGACATATCAAGCTACCAATACAGACTGGCTCAAAAGTGGTGGATGTGGACTTCATTGTGGTGGACGCGTACTCTCTATACATAGCCATAGTCGGAAGGCCCTGGCTTCATACTTTGAGGGCTATCTCCTCTACCCTCTACCAAAAAGTGAAATACTCGTCGGGGGACAGATTAAAGAGATTATTAGGAGCCAATCCGCGGTTAGGCAATGCTTGGTGGCCGCCATCCGTCACCAGTCTGAAGTCGAGTCCTCGGCCCGTACTGAAGAAGGCTTATAGTAATTAACAGACTCGGCGTCGTTCGTCGATGGGTCGGTCGAGGAGGCGAAGTGCGAGAATTTGGTGAAGGTTGTCATCGGTGATGATCCGAAAGAATTCTTCCAAATTAGGGCTCAGCTGCCTCTTCCGGAGAGGGAAGAGCTGGTAGAGTTCCTCAGACGGAACGTCGATGTCTTCGCATGGACTGCTTACGAAGCCCCGGGAGTAGATTTGAACTTCATTTGTCATCATCTAACTGTCAATCCGTCAGTTGTCCCCAAGAAGCAACCTCCTCTGATGTTGTCAGAGAGGAGGTGAAGAAACTGAAGCAGACAGGGGCCATTAAGGAAGTATTTTACCTTGAGTGGTTGACTAATACTGTGGTAGTAAAGAAGAAGAGTGGGAAATGGCGAGTGTGCGTAGACTTTACAGATCTAAATAAGGCTTGCCCAAAGGACCATTTTCTTATGCCTAAAATAGATCAGCTGGTAGATGCAACCGTAGGCCACCCTCGGATAAGCTTCTTAGACGCCTTTCAGGGATACCATCAAATACCACTTGCCTTGGAAGATTGGGAAAAGACCGCTTTCGTCACCCCCACCGAAAATTACCACTACAAGGTGATGCCATTCGATTTAAAGAACACGGGGTCTACCTACCAAAGGATGATGACCCGAATGTTCGAGCCGTAATTAGACAAAACCATTGAAGTCTATATAGATGATATGGTGGTAAAAACAAGGTGGTGCCCGAGCATTTAGGGGACCTCGGAGACACATTTGACATCCTGAGAAAGTACAAGTTACGCCTCAATGCCTCCAAAATGCTTATTTGGCGTAGGATCGAGTAAATTTCTAGGCTACATGGTAACCTATAGGGGAATCAAAGTTAATCTCGACCAGATTAAAACTATCAATAGCTTGCAGCCACCTCGAAATCCCAAGGAAGTCCAAAAGTTGACAGAAATGACTATTGCCCTAAGCTGGTTCATCTCTCGATCGGCGGACAGGTGCCGACCCTTCTTCCTCTTGATGAACAAATGGAAGGGATTCGAATAGACGAGGAGTGTGCCTCGGCCTTCCAACAACTTAAAGATTATCTCTTTCGGGCCCCTATCATGTTCAGCTCTGAGGTTGACGAAGTCCTATTCGCTTACATTGCTGTAGCTACTTATGTTGTAAGCTTGGTCCTG
The DNA here is from genome assembly GCA_023736055.1 of Quercus glauca. NCBI lineage: Eukaryota > Viridiplantae > Streptophyta > Magnoliopsida > Fagales > Fagaceae > Quercus > Quercus glauca. The sequence continues at coordinate 1,656,008 of CM043315.1, forward strand.
ATACATGTTGACAACGGCACGCAAAGGCCCATTTATTGTGTGAGCAGGTCATTACATAAGGCCGAGATCCGTTATCTATCGCTGGAGAAAGCTATTTTGGCAGTAGTACACGCCACCCGTAAACTTCTCTACTACTTTCAAGCACACACGGTCATTATCCTAATTCAACTTTTGCTTCAGGCCTTACTCCGAAATACTGATTATACGGGAAAGATTGCTAAATGGGCCACAATCCTAAGGGCTTTCGACATCAAATACATGCCTCGCATTTCCATCAAGGACCAAATCCTGGCGGATTTAGTGGCTGAGTTCGCCGAATCCCCATTAAAAGAAGAAACGAAAGCGCAGCACATGGATGGAAAATTAGTTGTCATGATCACCCAGCAAGAGCAGAAGGGGTGTCTGATGGGATGTTTCCGCGGTCCTTTGGAGAAAAGACAATATTTTTAAAATTTTCGGGGTTCAACACGTAAATCGAGGGCAGACAAAATACGGTGTCTACATCGACCTATCTCTTGATAGGCATGAGGGGATTCGGTTGTCCCCTGGGTACAAATGTTAATGGAATATTTTGTGTTGTCTCCTCCCAGTTTCCAATTCCATCTATTTGACATAAGCTTGCAAGGCTTCCAATTCTCTATCTCTTTCATTGACATATGATTCCTCTAATCTATTAGACACAAATCTCTCTCCTTGTGAGGATGTAAGCGAGCACTCATCTACACCTTGATAAGCTCCTGAACATGTCTCCCTTCTGCGTCCTTCTTGAATCAATTGATAGGCACGTGAAGAGGCTTGAAGAGATTGACACCAAGCTGGCCGAGACCCTGGGTCCTTGGCTGACAAAACTACCAAGCTGGAGATAGCGCTAAAGAGCAAAGAGGATGAGCAGTAAGCCTTCTATTAGATGGGTAATTTCAAGGCTATGGTCAAAAAGGCTAGCCTCGGTAATTTCACTAATTGCTGGGTTGCAACTTTTAATGCACTCCTGGTACCGACCTCCTCTACTCTTCGTTGCCTCGAGAACGTTCCCTATCCGGCTCATTTGCTTGAGTCCCTAGAGGATGCTATAGCTCAGCCTTTAGGTTTGGGTTGGAAACAAAATTAATTTTTGGGTAACTGGGAATATAACTCACAATGGAAGGCCTCATAAAGGATTGATCTAATGGCTGATAGGTAGGTGCTTCCCTGAGATTATTTGGGATTGTTTATTAAGCCATCTAGGGAGATTCTTCGATGGACGAGGTGCCTTATAATGGATGGCATAACCGCAGCTTCAAAATCATACCTTTATCATAGTCATTTGCTTCAGTCTGTTCAAAATTTTTCGTTTGTGTAACGGCCATTTTGCATTGTTTAGTTAAATAATTTTTTCATCCTGCTCCTATGTTTTTCTTTTTGTTTATGTTTTTTTTTTAATTGGTAAATATAGGAATCTAAAATTATAATTGATATTTTCCTACTTCCAACTATTAAATAGCATTAATTTTTTTTTTTTTTTTTTTATAAGAGAGGTTCTCATGTTATGTATTTTTTATGTAATTGGAGCTGTGAAGTTATTTTTAAAATGATAAAATTTAGTTACAAGTTATATATATATATATATATATATTTTAAGACATGTTCTCATGTTATGATTTTTTTTTTTAATTTTTTTTTATGTAATGGGAGTTGTGAAGTTATTTTTAAAATGGCAAAATTTAGTTACAAATTAGTTATAACCTTATTAATATCTTTTTTATTAGTGGTGAATTTTGACAAATACACCGATGGATTATATCTTCTTCTTATATTATCAATACTTGCAAAATATTTAAAAAATTAAAGATTAATAGCTATATCATCAATAAGAGTATTTACAGTAATTAGGGATGGAACCAGGATGTAGACTTTGGGGGGGGGGGGGGGGGGGCTAAAGTTTCTTTGTTCAAAGATTTGAAAAAATTAGAATATCAATACTAGAGGTTAACAACATTGCATTATTAGTATAAATTTATTAATTATTATTTGTATTTTTTTTTCTTTTGAAAAAAAAGTCAATAAAAGAATTATATAATCAAGAGTTTTGTAAGTCAATTTGCACATCTTAATATTTTCAAGATCTAATTGATATGTGGATGGAGCGATCAAGTATGTGGCATAGGAGTTGTCTTTGTGATTATGAGGGTGGAGTCATTTGAGAGGGGGATAGAGCTCTCAATTGAGAGGGAGAAATTGGATAAAAGATTATTGAGTTTTCGTGAATTTTTAGGCTAGGATTTGTAATTTGATTTTTTGTTATTGTTTTTGCTTATACCAGGTTTATGATTTGTCTAAAATTTTTTCTAATTATCCGGATATGTGCATTTTCTTTTTTATAGATATTTCTTGTTTCTATTTGTTAGATTTCTTAGGTCAATTTGTAAATTTTTTGAAGAGGGGGGCCAACTATATTGTTTGTTTTTAGACCCCTTAAAATACAATCAGATTAACGTAGTTATTTAGCGAAGTGATTAACTTAGGTAAATTATGCAATTTTAGGTTAACACATATAAATCATATCATGCAAAGTGCGGAAAATAAAGAACACACGATATAATAACCTAGGAAAACCAAACTGATAAAAAATCTAGGGAGGATTTAACCTTGCTATTCTCAAGGTAAAACTGAATCCACTAATGAAAGAATCGAAGTTTTACAATAGCGACTTAGACCACTAACATCCTATTGCTATCCACCAGTAGAAAACTTACTGACACGACCACGTGCAAGCTCCGAGACCATGGACTCCTTCTTTCTTGGATTCTCCCAACAAGTACAAGCATAGCCGTTTGTGTATCTTTAAGCTCTTGATAATCCTAAGCATGTGTGAAGGCAACCACCTCTCAGATCTCATAAGAGATTCACACATACAGCAAACAGAGCAACCTCTAAAACGTGGCTAGGGTTTGCCTTTTATACTTAGGGTAAAACATAAAACCCTACACGTCATATGGGTTTAGGGCTAAGTTGAAAAATTCTGCAGAAAAACATTCTGCACAACTTTCGATCGATCGAGTCTAATTTTCGATCGATCGAGCCAGACAGAATTGCACACTCAATTCTGCAGTTAACTCGATTCCAACTTTACATAAAATACCTACTTTGAGCAAGTCTAAAACAAGACTAACAACCTGTTTTGATCATAGTTTGTCAACAATATAAATTAGAGTTCTAATACATTAGTTCCTAAGTACTTAGAACCTAACATATATAAATTTCAAAGCTAGAATTAAAATTCTTTTTGTTAAATCAAGACAGCTCAAACATCTTTCTTAAAAAAAAAAAAAAAAAAAAAAAAAAAAAAAAAAAAAAAGACAGCTTAAACATTATGGGTAAAATCAAATTCTGAATCGTTGGGATGTAAAATCAAAACACCTCAAACATTATGAGTAAAATCCAAATTTAGATACTATATGACACATGCCCCACTTTTTTGTGAAAATGCCTCTACTGTGACTCAATGGGTTTTCTACCATCCCATAGACAATGCTGTCAATAATCTCCCACCAGCAATTTTTTTCTTATGTGATGCTTCTGCTGTTGGCTTTATCTAGAGTTTGTTTTATTTTCACTTGTGTTTATGTTTTTTTTTTTTTTTTTTTTCGTCTTCTCCACTGGTGCTCTCTTCACTCTTTTTTTTTTCTTCGTCTTCTCCACTAGTGCTCACTTCACTTTTTTTTTTTCTTTTCTTCTCTTCGTCTACTCCACTGGTACTCTCTTCACTTTTCTTTTTTCTTTTCTTCTCTTCGTCTACTCCACTGGTACTCTCTTCACTTTTCTTTTTTCTTTTCTTCTCTTCGTCTACTCCAGAGCAGAAGCTCTCTCTTTCTTCTCTCTCTCACACAAACAAATTCTCTCTCATACACATATAGATCACTGGCAGAGAAGTGGAGATCGGCGTTCTACAAAGATCGGCCTACATGTTTTATTTTATTTTATTTTTTTTGGTTCTGGTTTGATTAGTTTTATTTTATTGTTTAGATTTCATTAGACTTGTGAGAAAGATTGTTTTTGTGCTTCAAATATTTTGATTGGGTTTTGTGTTTTCGTTTTGATTGTGGTATGTTTTAATTTTCTGTGATAAGTTCTGGTGTTTGGTGGTGGTGCTGGGTTTGGTGGTTGGGTGGTTATTTTGCCGCGTCGATTTGTTGTAGACGTTGGGAGAGGGTATTTGGGTAAAAGTGCTTTCACAGCACTTTCTTCTCTAGATTTTCCTCCCAATTTGGGAGGATGAAAATTGTGGGCCCAGAGAGAAAACTTTCTCTCGGGTTTTCCTTCCTCCCCCATTTTCTCTCTTTTGCCAAACAGTGGAAAACACTATTTTCCACCCTATGTTTTCCATCCTCCCTATTTTCACTCAAACCAAACACAGTGTAAGGGACTGAGTTGGTTCACCACAGCTAAATGGGCTGATTACGAACCAGATGGTGCACAGAGTAAGGATCCTACAACACATATATACTAGCTAACAAGAAATATATGCATCGAACAGCAAGAAACAATAAAAAGGGCAATGCGATAGAGAAAGACACAAAGTAAACGTTAGGGGTCCTTAAGATACTGTGTAATATTTCATTAATTTTTCAATTGTGTAATACATTATGCTCACTCAAACGTATCACAAGGTCCAAATAAGTTCAAAAATTACAGACTTAGATGGCTCTTCAGGCCTCTATGACTTGTAAAGTTTGAATCATTTTAAATCTAAGTGTGTTCTCTAGTGGCTGTTTGAGGATACCGGGCAGTGTTTCCCTCTCTTTTCTTACTTTCTTTGAATTCTAATAGAGTTTTCTCAATGATTCTACTCTAATTCCCTGTTGTTGAATGCCCCTTTACTGTTGGCTGCTTCCCTTTTATAGTGGCTGCTTCCCCCTTTTGGGTACTAGAACCAATGTTGTGCCAGCAACGTTGGTGGTTGGTTCCTTCCTTATTTCTCACAATTTTTTCCTTTCGGTGCTCCTTACCCAAAAGTCTCTTGCTGACTTTCTATTCTGGGGTGTCCTTAAAGAGCTAACTTTTGGTCCTTTTTCCTTCAAGGCCTCTCACCTTTTTTAGACTCAGCTTTTGGCTGCCTTTTCTCTTGTCATTTTTCCTAAGTGAGTTGATTCTTTCTTGCTAGGTTAAAAGTCTTCCTAACTATTTCCCTTCATGGTTCTTCTTTCTGGGTTCCCCGAGGTACCAACTCCGAGCTCATGAATTGTTGGTTTCCAAGCTTTCTGGTTCCTTTCTGCATCATTGGGTGGCAGATATGGACGTTTCTGTTCTCGTTCCTTGTGTTTCTTGGCACTCCTTTTGAGTTGTCTTAATCTCATCCCTGCTTTGCTGCACGTCTCGAGGATCTCGAGCCCCTAGCAGTCCTTGGGTATCCTAGCCTAGTTCTTACTACTGGACTACCTAGTGATTTTCTAACCTTGGCGGACTGGGATTTTTTTCTCCTTCCCTTTGTTTCATGAATTCTAAAGCCCATCCATTCGTGGGTATGGGTTCTTCCTTAAGTCTCTTAATGGAGTTAGGCCTACCATCTTTTTTCTTTATTGCGGGCTCAAGTCTTTTATTTTTCATAAATTAGTAGATTTTTGCATGCCACAACCTTAAAGACAAAGTGACAAAAGGGCTACAATAGCACATGCCATGACAAACATAGCCTAGGTCTAGGGACACAAACATGGCACGGGGCATACAAACACATGGAAGATGACATAAAGCAAGCAGAGCATAGAAGCAAGGATAAGCGTGTAAAATGTAGATCTGAGCACATAAGCATGTGAAAACATAGATCTAAGCAAAAAAACATGTGAAACATAGATCTAAGCACACAAACATGGTTCTAGGCGTAGGCATGGCAATGCATGTGTGTACATGTGAAAGCTTAGCACATAGGCATGGAAGAACGTGAATCCAAGTGTTTACGGATGCGGATCTAAGCATAAAACATGACAAAAATCACACGAACACATAGATCCGAGCAAAGCATAACCATAGACATGATATCAAGCATGTGAGCACATAACCTTAACATCAACGCAAAGCAAAGAGAGGAACGAAACAAAGGAAACATGGCATAAAAACCTTAAGCATGTAGATCTAAACATATAAGCATAAAAAGATGTAGATCTAAGCACAAAACATGACATAAAACATAACAACCAAGAAATCTAAGTTAGAAATACCCATAAAGCAAGAAACATGCTAAAGAAGGCAATAAATCATGCTATTCTAGAAAAAGAAAGGATAAATGCTAGAAAGAGATTTAGAAGGTTAGGGGTGTGGATGATAACCAACAAAGCCACATCCACACCCCTAAATCCCAAATCCAAAGTGTAGAACCAAGGAAAGGAAGATTGGGTACAAAAGCAATATCTTGTGTTCTTGGTGAAGAGAGAAGAATCAAGAGACCTTGAAGTGTTTTTTGGTGTTTGGAAGAGAGAAAAAAATGTGTAGAGAGGTTGGGAAAAAGGCAGATTTTAGAAAAAAGTGTGTTCTTCTGGTCTGGGGGGGTGCCTGGGGCTATTTATAGCCCTAGCACGAATTACAAAGCGGTGTTGGCGGCCCTTTAAGGGTCGCTAGCCTCAACTTCCTTTGATCGGGTTGAACTTGACATTTTTGATAAAGTCTTGACTCCATTATTCTTAAAATGTGAGGAACTTGAAAATCCAATGGTCGGAACAAAAGTTATGGGTCTCAGAAGTTTGTGGTGCATCGATTGGTGTGCCATCTCGGTTTTCGTGATATCTTAGCCGTTCTAACTTCGATTTTGATCCATGAATAGTCGTTGGAACGAGAATTTGATAATCTTCACAATGGCATTGGTTTCAACCCGTTATGGCAGTCAGATCAAAATTAGGGTTTTTAGGCCCACTCGGGATCAACTTCGGGTTAAATTTGATCAAAGTTGTTAAAAATCTTCGAGAAGCCTGGGTTTGAAGTAAAACTGTGGAAAATATTATTTTGCGGGAGTTTGGACCTTGTTTGATCTTTGGTCAACCCTAGGGCTGACTAGGGGTATTTTGGTTATTTTAGCTAAAAAAAACACTTCGGGTGTTTCGATACCCAAACGGGTTGCGTCACGTCGTTCTGGATGTTCTCACGGCCCCGTAGAGGGGAAAGGATATTTTTGAATTTTTCGAGGTTCGACACGCAAATTGAGGGCGGACAAAATATGGTATCAACACTTTCGTACTAGGTTAAATTACTATTGCGACATTGTCATCAGTTGGATAAAACTAACTTGTCTCACGACAGTCTAATTCTAGCTCACGTTCCCTATTGGTGGGTGAACAATCCAACACTTGGTGAATTCTGCTTCACAATGATAGGAAGGGCCGACATCGAAGGATCAAAAAGCAACGTCACTATGAATGCTTGGCTGCCATAAGCCAATTATCCCTGTGGTAAATTTAAGAGACAAAGAGAGAGACGTCAGTGGTGGTGGTGGTGGTGGTGGCTTGGGACTCGATAGTGGCAACGTCAGTGGTGGTGGCATGGGACTCGGTGGATGCTAGTTGTAGCCATGGATGTTCTAGATAGTTTTGGTGTAACGGAAGAGAGAGAGACAAAGGGAAAGACCAAAATTGATGTCGTGGAATTCTAAAGAAAGCACACACTATACTCTCTTGATTGAAAAGAAACTAAACTATTAATTTCTAGTAGTAAACCTCGAATCCACGAGGGGTTTTCCTGAATCCACAAGGAGGAAAACTAGAATCCACCAGAGAAAGAATTTGAAAAAAGTTTGTGTTTTTTGATAATTATTTGATTTGCCTTTGACGGCTACAAAACATATAAATATTGAGGAAAATGTCGAAAACCTTAATTTGCACTAATTATGCGATTAGGTAAAAAATTACTAAAATTTACCAAAAAAGAAAAAAATTGAGTTAAATGTAGAATTATAAACTATTGATCTCAAGGCAGTTGAGAATCAAAAAATTGCGAAATTGATTGTTGCCAGTTTAGAATCCATTACACAGAGACTTAAGAATCTATTGGACTCTACAGCTACTGCATAATTGATTACTGCAACTACTACAACAACTACATTGTTATGGTCTTTAAAATAGAAAAGAGTAGCTTTATGTCAAAGTTCAAGTTAGCTTTCCATAACTTGATGTGATAAGTTATTAATTTCTCTCTCTTAAAGAACACAGGTTACTTTTTTACTGGTTTTTGGATATATCTAACTCCAATAATTTTTTTTTTTTTTGAATTGTGTATATAATATTATCTTAGAAAATTCTTGATTTTGCTCGATCTGCATGGATATGTCTTTTCTTACCTTTTTCTTATACTTTTGGGGTAAAGGCCTACCTTATCTTAGCGTGTTTCTGACCACTAGTTGCGTCATTGCCCAAAAGTCTTTTGAGTTTTCAACTCTTTGACATCGCCGTCGGACAACCTATTAATACATGTTTATACTTTACTCTTAAAAGTCTTTCATTGTACATAAGTAGTAGTGTCCTACACATCTGATACTTATGTACACAAAAAGAAGCAATGTGACATGACTGAACTAGAAGGCCAAAGCTAACACCTTCGATTTGTTGTATCTGGGGAAGTGAAGAGAAAAGAAAGGAGATAGAAAATTAGCTTCTTTTGAGTATTTACATTACTTGTGAAAAAAATTCATCTATATTTTTTTGTAGCAGGAAAGTAGTTCATTAATTGTGTATTGACAAAGTTGAATGCAAGTACAAGCTCATTAATAATTAACTTTTGTTGAAGGATGTAGGCTCTAATCCGAAAGATGATAGTTTCTAAAAAAAAAAAAAAAAAAAAAAAAAAAATCCGAAAGATGATGGCATTAACTGGAGCTTCTTGGAAAGTGTATAGACCCATAGTCTAGAAAAAATTGACTTCTAAAAGACTTTTATTGTAGGATAGTATGAGCTCATTAATTGAATTTTTGACAAAATTGCCCTGTAAAAGTACTAGCTCATTAATTAGCTTTTGTAGAGGATGTAGACTCTAGTTATGTAAACTGGACTTAATAAAAATCTAGAAACCTTGTTTAATGGTGTAAAGTTGTGATTTACAACTAGATTGTGTTGGTTTTAATTCCGTGCCAAATTTGTTTGTAATTTTTTGTTTTTAGATCCCTTAAAACACAATTGGATTAATTTAGTTAACAAGCCAAGTTATTACTTAGTCCAAATTCCATATCTAGGTTATCACAATCAAATAATCATATCATGCATAACAGCGGAAAAATAAATAACACAATGATATGATGACTCAGGAAAACCAATGATATGATGACTCAGGAAAGAATCGAAGTTTTACAATAGTGACTTAGACCACTAACATCCTATTGCTACCCACCAGTAGAAAACTTACTGACACGACCACGTGCAAGCTCCGAGACCACGATCTCCTTCTTTATTGGATTCTCTAGCAAGTACAAACACACCCGTTTGTGTATCTTTAAGCTCTTATGGTAACAACTGAATGATCATCAAGTTCTTGAAGAAATCTCCTTCTTAATAATCCTAAACTTGTGTGAAGGTAAGCACCTTTCAGATCTCATAAGAGATTCACACACACAGCAAATAGAGCAACCTTTAGAAAGCCTTTAGGTACAAAATCTTAAAAATAAAAAGAGGCACAAGAGGCACTCTAATCTCTCTAAAAATCACTTAAAAACATTTTAGGATTTCCTTTATATATAGGAGTGTTTTACTTGAACTCCAATACATTTAAGTAGAGTTTGGGCTGAACTAGAATTCTGCAGAAAAATAAATCTGCACGTGGTTCGATTGATCGAGTATAATTTTCGATCGATCGAGCCTTGCAGATTTAGTCCAATAAATTCTGCAATTACTTGATTCTAATTTTACAAATAAACATACTTTGAGCAAGCCTAAACCTAGACTATATGTTTTGATCATGGTTTGCCAATATAATACAAATTGAAGTTCTAATACATTAGTTCCTAAAGTCTTAGAACCTAACAGTAATTATGTTCATTTGTACCCTGTATGTTATGTGGGATTTCATTGTGTGGGTTGTGTGTGAGAGAGAGTGTGAAGACTCAAGACAAATTGAAGATCAAAGGAGTTTTCTCGAGTTGCTTGTGAGAAGCCTTTCTGCGAAATGAAGCCATGTGCTTAGCACATGACTAGAGTGCGAAGAGTCATGATAGATAGTGATAGCTGGTTTTCGCGAGTATTTCACGGGCAAGGCGTTTCAGCGAGATACCCATGAAACTTTCTGTTTTGCTATTTTGTCATATCTGCTCCACTACATATTCACTCACACTATATATACCATAATTACCCACATATTGAAAGGAGTGCTTTTTAGAGAGAAAACCTTAGCCACAACCATTGAGAGTTAGAGATTGTCATACCCACAATCCACTACACAATCCATTGTGGTTTTCCTCATCTCCTGCCTCTTCATATCCAAATCCTTGAGAGATTGATAGCCCAAACACTTACCACACCTGTTCTAAGTATAGAGTGAGGTTTTGGTGCTGCTGGGAAGCATTGGAAGAAGCTATTTGTTTGGTGGATGCAATTGGGCTGAATTGCGTGATTCGGAGAGCTAAAGAAGACATGGCTTCGTTAAGTCAGTTGGTAGCAGGAGCTTGGAGGGCTCGAGTACATGGGGTAGACTAGGCTTGGAGGTTTTTTGTTATTCGTATAGTCCAACTTATTCTCTAGTGGATCGATTTACCGCTTGGAGGGTGGCGGAAAGGTTTTTCACCGAGTTTTTCGGTTTCCTCTTCGATAACACATCACCGTGTTATCTTATGTTTGTATCTTTTTTCCCTACTCTTTTAGCTTTCATTTTACTGCTGTGATTTGATGAATATGGCTTAGAGTAGTTTTATTGTTTGTTCGCTCGTATTTACTCTATTCCGCACTTAGTTTAAGTTAGAGTAAAATCAACCGAGTCGTAAATTTTAATTTGGGGGTCTAAACAGCTCTTGTATTTTTAGACATATTCGAGCTTTCAAATGAAATATAATATAATTTTTTTTTCCAAATACGGTGAGTTTTTTTTTTCTTTAATTTTTAAATTTTTAAAATTAATTTTTTTTTATCTGGTCTAAATTCTTGGGCAAAAGGACCTAGGTGCATTTTTGAACAAAATTAAATCAAGGTTTTTTTTTTTTTTTTTTTTTTTTTTTTTTTTTTTTTTTTTTTTTTTCATGCAAAAGATTATATCTTACCTACAAGTTTCATTGCAAAAATACCGTCATTGTATTCCAATTAAAATTATTGGCCAGTCGGACCTATGGGGATTTCTAAACAAAATTTAACCGAGTTATTATTATTATTATTTTTACAATGATTGAAATTTTGATAGTTTCATCATAATTACATGTTTCATCTTAGATTAGAGCCAATTTAGCTTTCAATAATTGAAGTTAGAGAAATGTTTAAACCTAAACATGTTAACATTTGATTTAAAACAATCTCGTGCATTGCACGGGTTAGCGACTAGTTATATATTAGTTCATAATATTTGTATTTATCTCATTTTTAATGATTTTATGAGTATTATTTTGATTATTTCATCGTAATTACATTTTTATCTTATATTAGAGCCAATTTAGCTTTCAATAATTGAAATTAGAGAAATGTTTAAACCTAAACATGTTAGCATTTGATTTAAAACAATCATGTGCATTGCAAGAGTTAGCAACTAGTTATATATATATATATGTGTGTGTGTGTGTGTGTAATAATTTTAGCAATTGTAGCGGTTTTTTTAAGGTAAAAAAATTCTTATTGGTTCACATTTGACACATCACTTACATTATCAGCAATTCATCCCTAACTACACGTGGGTTCAAATTATACAAATTATATTACACTTGATCTAACTTTTTAGAGTTACACTTTTTTTACTTATTGAAAGTAGATCTAAAAAATAACTTTTTAGAGGTATAGGTTCATACTATTTTTGTTCAATATTGACTTGAGTGTTTTTTTTTTTTTTTTTTTTTCGCAAAAGATCTTTCAATTTGTATCTGGAACTTATAAATATGTTATGTACAAGTTTTCGACCAACAACGAAGAAATTTTATTTTGCGGAAAAAAAGGGTCAAATTCTAGACAAGGAAGACACTTGCCATCACTGGACAAGATTTTTATCGTAATTCTGCTGGACATTACTTATTGGGCCTTGTTTTATGTCTCAACCTTTGCGTCTTCCAATGGCACATTTTACTCTTCAAGAAGGGCTACATGGAGCGTTTCAACTCACCTCCTTGACCACATAGGTAGTTTTACAAGGAGGTTGAGATTGCCTACTTTAACTCCATCTTAAAGTTAAGAGGTATCTTTTCATCATTACCGAGCTCCAGTTGGGTGGGTCCCATGGTAGGTGGAATCTCTTGTATAAGAGGGGGAGAGTATACTTTAGAGTAGCCAAATAATAATCATGACAATGAGGGACATGTTATGCATTTAGAAAAATTGAACATGAAAGCTTTTTGGCACAAGCACATAGCATAATTAAATTTCTAATTTATTGTTTTCACACAGTAAGAAAAGCAAATAAAATACAACAAACAACATGTGAGCAAGACATGTATATGTATGAAAAACAAAGCATGTATATGTATGCCACTTGAAATTGGGAAAAAAAAAAGGCGTAAATGCACTTTCAGTCCATATATTTTGGCTTTTTTCTATTTCGGTCCCTATATTTTCATTTTACTACTTTTAGTCCCTAAACCAATTAATGCGTGATGTTCAAGTCCTTACCGTCACCCAACTAACAGAAAAAGCTGACATGGCTGACGGTACATTAAAATAATAATTAAAAAAAAATCTATTTTGGCATTAAAAAATGCCACATCAGCATCAAAATTAATTTTAATTAAATACAAAATTTTTTTAAAAAAAATTACATGAATTGAGATCTAAGAATATAAGAACATAAGAACTTGTTCTTCAATATTCTTCTTAAATGAAGAAATAAACCCAGCAACCTTGGTTGCCAAGAAAAACACAGAAAACAAGAAATAAAGAAAATTAACCAAACACAGAGAAAATCAGCAGATCTTTGGTTGTCGATCGTCTTTCCTTCTATTTCTACTCTTTTCCACCACTTTCTCACCAACCAAATAAGAAATAAAGAAAATTAACAACAAAAAAGGCTGGGTTTGGGTCGACGAACCAAACAAGAAGACCGATCCAAGAAGCGAGCCATTTCGATCACTGGACCGTCGGAACCGGACGCCGATGACAACAACGGAGCTCGCACGCCGACGAAAACAACTGCTACTTTTCTTTGTGTGTTGGGTCTGGGTCTATGAGAGTGTGTTGGGTCTGGGTCTGTGAGGGAGTGTTGGTCTGTGACAGAGAGGGGTGGTGAGGGAGAGTAATAAAAAATTGTAAAAAAATAAATATTTTATTGAATAAATGTATAGAATGGATAAACTGATGCGGATATTTTGTAAAAATGAGCGTGTAAAATAGAAAAAGTTGGTTTTAAGTGTAAAATAGACGGAATCTTATGCACAAGCTGATTTAATTGCTCTTAACAGTGTAGTGTAGCTGTAGCAGTAGTTGCAATAATTAATTATGGCGTAGCTGTAGTAAGTGTGTGTACAATGAATTTTCGACCACAAGGATTGAGATAAGGTGCAAGTTGTTTGCAACTATCAATTTCAACCGTTAAAATCTCAATTCTAGAATCTCTGCTTCGCCTTTTTTTTTTTTTTTTTTGGTTTTCAGCCACGCAGAAGTCAAATGAAAAGTTGTTTAGCGAGGATAAGCCGGTCACACACGTGAGAATAGTTATTAAGTTAAATTACACCTTGGTAGTCATAATTTAATTACAGACTCAACGTGGGTTCCAGTTAGCTCAATTGATAAAGTCTTTGATGGTTGTATATGAGATTTGAGGTTTAATCCTTGCCTACACCAAAAACTGATTGGTGTCTTGGTTTGATAATAAAGAGCAATCATTAAGAGCGGACGCCATAAATTGAAATTATCTAAAAAAAAATTACAGACCAAACTTTTTATTTTTATTATTATTTTTTTTTAGCAACTTCCTCTTTGTTTCTTGTTGAATACTTTGAATAAATTCTATTGGCCCTTCCCATAGAGAATAATAGTGGTTGGAAGTGCATTGAAGAGGGCTACAGCTACACTACAAATGATATTATAAGATTGTGTGAGTGCTTTTTTTTCTTAGCACATAGGCCCAAATAGAGACAAGGATCCCAGGCCAAATATTTGTTGTTTGGTGGACTAGGCTTGGTTCACTGCAGCTAAATGGAGGCTGATTACGAACCAAGTTATGCGCAAGTCGCATAATTCTCCTCAAGGCAAAAATGCGATCCCTCCTAAGCAATAAAATACCATTATAAGTGTTTTAGTGTCATAAAATGACCATTCACGCTTACGAAATAAGTAAAATAAGTATTCATAATATTCACAATGAGAAAGAGATTGAAATAGAATATTTAAAACTTATCTTTTATTGTATAAACATTTAAAAGAGTTCCTTCACTTGGTACCCCGAGCATACTGTTGTGGGATCCCGGAGCGTACTAGGCCTATAAGAACCCAGAATGCTGATTCTCTGAACTATATGATCTTTCTCCATGCTTGGTATACAATAGATTTTTGTCCTTTCCCTTTACCTCTATAGGTCCTACATAAAAAACAACTATACAATACACTAAATAATTGTTAGTTCCTTAGATTAAGATATACATTTTAATACATATACATATATGTAAATGAATTTCATAAGAATGATTTAGCCACGAGGATCCTAGCCCCAATTCTCCCAGACTTAGTGCTTTTGCACAAGACTTGTGGGATTTGGAACTCAAGTCCAAGTGGCTTTGCTTGGGCATTGCCTTCCAAGATAGTTAGGTGAGAGGGATTTTTGTGGGAGAGAGTGATATTTGATGTGTGAATGTTTTGACATATGTTTCTTTGGAGGCTAAGTGTGTCCAAGGCCCAAGTTGAAGTGAGGACCCCGATAAAAGGACTCAGCTTTTGGCTGAGTAAAAGGAAAACTAGCAAGCAAGAATATATGAATTGAATAGCAAGAAACAGTAAAAGAAGACAATGTAATAAAGAAATACACGAAATAATTGTTAGAAATCCTCAAATCAATATGAGATATTTCATTATTTTTCTTAATTGTGAACTACAATGTGCTCACCAAAATGTGTTACAAGGTCCAAATAAGCTCAAAAATTACAGATTTAGATAGCTATCTAAGCCTCTAAGACTTGCAAAGTTTGAATCCCTTTGAATCAAAGTAAGTTTTATAGTGGCTGTTCTGAGATATCGGGCGCTGTTTTTACTTTCTTTGAGTTTTAGACCGTGTTTTCTCAAAGATTCTGTTATGATTTCCTTTTATTGAATAATGCCCCTTAATGTTGGTAGCTTCCCCCCTTTTATAGTGTCATTCTAGGGTTTGGATACCACTGATTCTCCCCCCTTGGTTCCTTGGGTACCAGAGCCCTTGTCATGTTAGCCATTTTGATGGCTGGTTCTTTCCTTATTTCTCATAATTTTCCTCTTTTAGTGCTATTTCTCTAAAAGTCACTTGTTGACTTTCTATTCCGGGGCGTCCTTGGGCAGCTAACCTTTAATCCTTCTTGTTGTCATTTTTTCCAAGTGAGCGGAATCCATTCCTACTGGGTTGAAGGTTTTTTCCAGCCACTTCCCCTTATAATTCTTCATTCTGGGTTCCTCGAGGTACCAACCTTTTGTACATGAATTGGCACTCTCAAGCTTTCTGGTTCTTTGTTGCACCACTGGGTGCTTGAGATGGACATATCTGCTCTTCGTTTCTTGTATTTCGTGGTACCCCTTTTGAGCTGTCTCAATCCCACTTTAGCTATGCTGCACAACCTGAGGATCCCGAGCCTCTGGGTATCTCGGCCCAGTTCTTTCACTAGATTTTGCTAGATTTTTAATGGCCTTTTTGCTAGAAATCTGAACATACACAGAGCCTTGATGTTAACTAAATTAACTAAAAACGACTTTTAAAATAAATTTATAAATTGTATAGGTATTATTCTTAAATAAAAAGTTAATTTAGCAATGAAAAAAAAATTTAGTAATATTTAATATCTTGAGAAAGATGACATAGAAGTTTAGAAACTATAAATCATGTAAATTTAATATAAATCATGTCACCCTATGTACTAGGCGATAAATCTGAATAAAGAATTTTTTTTAAAAAAATCTATTTTTATTCATAGTTGTTTAAGTATGCTATGTGACAGGCAATGAGGAACTTAATGAAAGTGGTGCTGTGATGGACCAAGATTGGTCATAGTCAAACTAATGTTAACGAGAAGTGTGCAAAAAATAATAATAATAATCATAATATATAAGAGCATTCTCATTAAAGATGCTAAAAGTGGTCTATGCCAAATTTTAGCACCAATACACCAAAAACCCAACTCCATCAAACATTTCAAATGTAAAAAATTATGAGATACTGCTACAGTGAGATTGTATCAATACAAGCTCAATGTAGCACAAATCTTAAACCAAAAATTTTTTTTTTTTATTACCAATAGTAACTATGCATGTATTTCTTTTTTATTTTTCCCTTCTTTCTTCTCTCTCCTCTCTAACTTTCCTTTTCTCTCTTTCCCATACCTTCTGTTTCTCTCGAGTTCAGGATTTAAGCTCCTCCCCTCCAAGGTTTGTCAGTCAGGAACTTCAAATCTCAAACGCCTTCAAAGTGTTGCCCCCAATATGGAGGTAGAGCTTGACGGCAGGATGATTTGATTTCGTGGATTGTAAATTTGTGATTTAGAATTGTGATCGGCGTGGGTCTGGTTGTGGGTTTGTGATTTCGGATTGTGATCGGCGTAGGTCTTTAGGTTATGGGTTTGTGATTTCAGATTGTGATCGGCGTGGGCGTGGGTCTCTCGGTTGTGGTTTGTGACTTCGGATTGTGATTAGCATGGGTCTCTAGGTTGAGGGTCTGGGTCATAGTGGGTCGTGGTGCAGTGGATTGGCGTGATAGGTGTGTTTTTGTGGAGGTTTGTCATGGTGGGTTTGTGTGTGTGTGTGTGTGTGTGCGTGTGTGCGCGCTTTGCTTGGTGTTTTGCCGGCGTGATCTTTCTTCTTTCTTCTCATCGATCTGGGTTTTGTGATTGTGTTCTTTCTTCTCGTTGATCTGGGTTTTGTGATTGTGATGGTGGTTGTTTTGTGATTTGGAAGAGGAAGGTAGTGGTTGAGCCTTTTTTTTTTTTTTTTTTTTTTTTTTAATTTTTAATTTTAATTCTTTAATTTATTTATTTTTCTTTTGTGTGGTGGATTTTCATTGCCACAGTGGAGGTTGATGCTGGTAGTGCTATGACAGAGGTGGCTGTGACTGTTGCTATTGGATTCTGTGGAGGTAGTTTTTTTTTTTATTATTTTAAAGTATTGTATATATTATTTTAAATGAAGTGGTAAAAAAATAGAACTTTTGATGTATGGTGTATTGTAAAATAAAGTGCTAAAATTAATAAAATAGGCTTTTGAGATGCTAAATGCTAAATTTTTAAAAACTTTTGATGAGAATGCTATAAGGAAATAACTTTGAAGGAAAGTACTCTCCGTACCAAAATAGTCGAACCATAAAAATGCATCAACCATGTGGTTGGTGGGTGCCGGAGAATAATGCATTGGTGCGCAATTCAAATGGTTGGAGTGTGATTCTTTTGCGGAGTGGTATATAATATAATATTATAGTTGTTGCATTATTCTTTTTAAAATAATGCTAGAAAATTATTGTGGGGCCCTATCGCATTAACCACGCTGGCCCACTACATGCGGCCCAAGGCCTGCGCCGAGGATAATGTAAAGACCGAGGATAATGTAAAGACCGTGGATAATAGGAAAGAGCCCGGGTCATCCAAAGGTCTCGCCGAGGACGAAAGCCTCCTCGGCAAACCAACTTTGGTAAAAGGAAAATATCCTTCATTCAATAAATGAACGTTACCAACATTCTGGCCGCTTTAATGGTGAGGTGACCTGAAAACCCTAAAGCATCAGTCACTTCAACTATTATAAAGCCTGCAAAGGCGGTTGGGAAATAACATAAAGCCTGCAAATACAGATGATGGGACAATCCCCTGTACATAGAAGCTCCGATAATTGACAAGTGGACGGTGAATACTAACAAAAGTAAAAATACTATATAACCAAGAGATTTCCCAACATAAGGGGGATATATCAACTATAAGAAAAAGAGATCCTCGAGTGAAGCCGAGGATGAAGATACTTCACAAACCCTTAACCAAAATTATAAGGATCCTCACAGATACTGATCCGAAGTCATTACAAAGATCCTTACCAACACCTAACCAGGGTCATGGTCCTTACCCTTACAGAAAACACTTAGCAAAATCATTTTGTTATGATGTTGATTTCATCTCAACCGTCGTTTGTATTGCTAATGCCTAGCCCATATACCCACATCTCTACAAGTTTTATTGTTAAGGGTCCATTACAAATTATGCCACTACAATTGGCGCCCACCGTGGAGCGGACTTGTGTATTAGCAGTGCGACGACTGGTGTAAAAAAAAAAAAATCAATCAAGAGCAAATACAGAACTATACAGTTTACAGCGGCAGTATTCATCCAGAAGTCTACAACAACAAGAAATAAGAGTATACGAAAAAGAAAAGAGACAATACACAAAGCAGGTCTACTTTTTTTTATTAATATATAAAAAAAAAAAAACTATTACATCTCTTACAAGTGATGCCTAGGGGGCTTGTTCTAAAGCTAACTACAAAGGCAGACGCTTGACAAAGCTGGCAGAGGAACAAAAGGTAGAAAGCAAAGCTGACTGAAGAACCAAAGATAGAAAATAAGTGAAAGAAGAGATGAAGAACAAAAGGTAGAAAACAAAGCTGGCTGAAGAACAAAAGATAGAAAAGAAGTGAAGGAAGAGAGGAGGAAAGAAGAGAGAGAAAGCTGGCAGAGGAACAAAAGATAGAAAAGAAGGCTGGATGAGAAGTAAGAGAAGAGGAAAAGAAAAAAGGAAGGCTCGTTGAAGAGCAAAAGAAGAAGAGATAAAAGGGAAAAGAGGGAAGAAGAGCTACATAGGAGGTGGAAGAGGTCGCGGCACAGGACGGCTCCACTTCTGGGTTCCGCCTGGCTTCCCTCCCACCCCCATTGCAGCCGGCTTGGAGGGTCAATGACCCATACCCAAGGGAAGGTGGCTACGTTCTTCCTGGATCCTCCTCCAGACGGCGAGGAGGGTTCCTCCTCTGGTTAGGTTGAAAAGAAGGAGAACCTTTGGATTTCTCCTACTCCAACCCTAATGTGACGTCCAGGGTCGAAGTGCCATCCTCGGCTCCTAATAGGGGCTGTGCATCCCCGAGATCGCCCTTTCCAAGGGCCAACTCATTCGAAGGGGCTCAAACGGCTATGTTTGGCAGAACCTTTTTGGGTGATATTTTTGGGAGAAACTTAAGATGGATGTTTGTCAAGTGTGAAGGAGAAGGTTGCCCTAGAAACGCCTTATATAGAAGGCGGAATATTGATGAGGGCCAATCCGCAATTAATCCTAGGGAGAGATTTCCGGAGGCAATAATTCCGCCCCAAGTTCCAAGGGGCCTATCAACCGTTAGATCCTTGTAGATCCATGGCTGGCATTAATGAAGAGGCGCCTCATTAAACGAGAAGGCACCGAAGCGTCAGAACACGTTACTCGGGCAACCTAGGAGACACCTCGTAATCAGAAGGGTCCCATCAAACGAAGAGGCAAAACACGGCAAGGTCCTATCCTCCACCAACTCCGCCCGTATTTATTATTAGTATTTTACTTGAAAAGTGTAATTAATTAATGCTTATTGTAAATTATAGCAATGTAGAATTAAGTGGCTACGGATAAACATATAGGATAAGGAATAAAATGAGAAAACTAGGTACTGGACAGAACCAAGGCATTGCATGATCCTCGGACCCAAGCCTCATGGGGAAACCAGATACTTCAGATGAATAAAATGAGAAAACTAGGTACTGGACAGAACCAAGGCATTGCATGGTCCTCGGACCCAAGCCTTATGGGGAAACCAGATACTTCAGATGATAAAATGAGAAAACTAGGTACTGGACAGAACCAAGACATTGCATGGTTCTCGGACCCAAGCCTCATGGGGAAACCAGATGCTTCAGAATAAAAACCAAGTGTTGGACAAACTCAGGCACTACGTAGTCCGAGGACTCAAGCCAATAAGGAGACCACTCCCTCAAGAAATATTAAGTGTTAAGAAAAACCAGGGTCTTAGTATGAATCACGTGTCCAAATCTGTGGCAAAGCCAACCCCCTCAGGCGCTGGATAATGAGTCCTACTAAGGACGAAAACCACGAGAAATTGGGTGCTTAAGCACAAGCGACTCAAACCTACAGTTCATAAAGATTCCTCAGATGGCCCCTTAGCGCCAAAAGGAAATTACAAGAGCAGTCGAAGTAATGATAAAACTAACAGAAACGCAAAGCTCAACAGGGCGCGAAAAAACGCTGAGGAAGTCAAAATCCTCCTCCCCGCCCAAGGGGACGTGCAGCAGAATTTTGAGGGGCTATTGTGGGGCCCTATCGCATTAACCACGCTGGCCCACTACATGCGGCCCAAGGCTTGCGCCGAGGATAATGTAAAGACCGAAGATAATGTAAAGACCGAGGATAATAGGAAAGAGCCCGGGTCATCCAAAGGCCTCGCCGAGGACGAAAGCCTCCTCGGCAAACCAACTTTGGTAAAAGGAAAATATCCTTCATTCAATAAATGAACGTTACCAACATTCTGGCCGCTTTAATGGTGAGGTGACCTGAAAACCCTAAAGCATCAGTCACTTCAACTATTATAAAGCCTGCAAAGGCGGCTGGGAAATAACATAAAGCCTGCAAATACAGATGATGGGACAATCCCCTATACATAGAAGCTCCGATAATTGACAAGTGGACGGTGAAGACTAACAAAAATAAAAATACTATATAACCAAGAGATTTCCCAACATAAGGGGGATATATCAACTATAAGAAAAAGAGATCCTTGAGTGAAGCCGAGGATGAAGATACTTCACAAACCCTTAACCAAAATTATAAGGATCCTCACAGATACTGATCCGAAGTCATTACAAAGATCCTTACCCACACCTAACCAGGGTCATGGTCCTTACCCTTACAGAAAACACTTAGCAAAATCATTTTGTTATGATGTTGATTTCATCTCAACCGTCGTTTGTATTGCTAATGCCTAGCCCATATACCCACATCTCTACAAGTTTTATTGTTAAGGGTCCATTACAAATTATGCCCCTACAATTATATATATATATATATATATATATAGAAAAAATTTCTGAGTCTCTCACAATTTCTCATGTCAGTACAATATATAAATAAAATTATCATTTTACTTAAATAAAATTATTTTTGTTTAGTTCAAATTTAACAAGGAGTGAAACTTTATCTTTCTAACAAGTTTAACCTAAACTCAAGCTCATCATTATTGTTTTATTTAAATAAAATTATTTTTGTTTAGTTCAAATTGAACAAGGAGTGAAACTTTATCTTTCTATCAAGTCCAAGTTAAACTCAAACTCATCATTATCATTTTTTTTTTAAACAACTATATCTCTCTAACAAGTCTAACTTAAACTCAAACTCATTATTATTGTTAGGACATATGTGGTTCACATGTTAAGAACATATGTCATACTTATTTATGTAAATTGGCTAATCCTTTGACAAAACACACTCTACTTGTAATTGGGTAGTTCTAGGTGTTTTTAATACTTCAAGAAACAAGGTTTCAAGATCAAGTGTTGAAGTCATCAAGTCTGTCTAAGAAAACAAGCTGAAGTGCAAAATTATTAAAGCTCGACACCTGCTCGATAGCTCCTCGACACCTGCTATCTGTCGAGATTTAAAAAATCAGATTTTCTGATCTGATTTCTTGGGATCCGTGAATATGTTTTTGGGCCTTCTTTTCTTCTAACTCTAAACATATAAAAAGATTGTTATAAGAGCCGTCACAATAGACACAAGTTGCAAAAGTATTGAGCAATCCTTGTTCAAGCAAATTGTGATTAAAGACGAAGTTCTTGACCTAGTTCATCTTCTCTGAAGAAGTTGTTGTGTATTTGCACCAAAGGGTTTTGTGACCAAGCATCTTCCTGATCTTCATTGTGTAGGATGAACTGAAAAACTTTGCAAACAACCTCTCATTCTAAGTTGGTGTTTGAAGTCGCGAACTGGGATCCGCGCATTGGTTAGTCACGTACTTGGGAGCCGTGCATTAAAGGTGGAAATTGTCACTACAGATCAAGTCCAATTGGGTATTGGGGTAAGGGTTCAACTGTAGGTTGGTAAGGTACTTGGAATTCCTTTACTTTTAACCGCTTGATTTGATAATAGTGAAGTTTCGGGAGTGGTGACCTGAAAATCACCCGGTGTAGTTTTTGCCGTTAGAGTTTTCCCCATTTATGAACAAATCACCGTGTTATTTAATTTTCGCTGCATATTTAGTTATTTGGTGATTTTTTTGTGTTGCCACACAATTGCATGATAAATTGATTAATTAATAACTTGGCTAATTAATTAATTGGTTTAATCACAAGGGGTCATTCAGTTTGTGGCCTATCAAGTGGTATCAGAGCATGCACACTCTGATTAGATTTAATCTTTACTGTGTTGATCCATTGACCCCTGTTTGTCATGGCTATAACCGGCTCGAAGAGATCTATGTTTTCAAATACATCTTGTTTTTCTAATCACTATTTGTTTGAGTGTCTCAGAAAACATAAGTCTAAAAGTTATTTGAATTCTCTTATAATGACTATGGGAAAAGATCTCAGTTTGGCTAAGAAGAAACTAGACTGTCTCAGAATGGAAATGTGCAAAGGAGTTTGTCTGAGAAGAGTGAAAGTTAAAGGCTTAGCTTATAGAAGGCAGTTGAGAGAAAGAACCATTCCCTCTGATTTGTCATCTAAGCATGAAGTGTGTTTCATGATGAAGTCTGCATTGAAAGTGATGGATACATGTCTATGGTATCCTGATAGTGGTTGCTCAAGACACATGACTGGAGACCGATCTCTCTTCAAGATCGTTGAGCCTAAGAAAGGTGGTAATGTGACTTTTGGTGATGGAAGCAAGTCACAAATTAAAGGGAAAGGAATCATATCTCTACCAGGACTGCCAGACATTGCAAATATTCATTATGTAGAAGGCCTAAGAGTGAACCTATTAAGCATAAGTCAGATATGTGATCAAGATTTTATGGTGCTATTCTCAAAGGAAAAGTGTCTTATCATGGATGAGTCTCGAAAGAAGCTCATTAGTGGGGTTCGCACTTTGGAAAACTGTTATGGATTGGTTCCTAATGCTGATATAGTGTGTAATAGCATTCGTTTGCCCAATGAAGATCTATGGCATCAATGAATGGGACATGCTAGTTACAAGCATCTATCCATTGTTTCTAAGCATGAATTAGTCTTGGGGATACCAAAACTTAGCAGAATAAGCAATGTGGTGTGGTGGACCACGTCAGCTTGGGAAACAGACAAAAGCTAAGCATCCAGGCACTCAGACATCAGCTATCTCCAGACCATTGGAGCTTTTGCATTTAGATCTTATGGGTCCAACCAGAACTGAGTCTTTTGGTGGTAAGAGATATATCATGGTGGGGGTAGATGACTTCACTAGATACACTTGGGTCATCTTACTACGATCCAAGTCTGATGCTCCTGAGCACATTGAGGCCTTGTGCACAAGACTGCAGAATGAAAAGAGCCTAAAGATTGATCGAATTCGAAGTGACCATGGTAAAGAATTTGAGAACTCATACATGGAGTCTTTCTGCATAATATCAGGTATATCTCAAGAATTCTCTGCTCCAATTATGCCTCAACAGAATGGTGCGGTAGAAAGAAAGAATAGAGTTATTCAAGAGATGGCCAGAGCCATGTTGCATAACAAAGATGTGGCTCGAAACCTATGGGGAGAAGCCGTAAACACTGCATGTCA
>CM043315.1:6486878-6629378 GCA_023736055.1 Quercus glauca
TTTTCTCCAACGTTTTTCTTTCAGTTTCGGCCCTTTTCCTTTCTGGTTCAGCACCTCTTTCTTTTCTGTTTCAGCTTCTAGTCTATGCACCTTTAGCCATTTTTTTTTCTTCTTCAGCCCTCCTTTTCTAAAGGTCAGCCCAAAACTTGTTGCAGCCCAAAAAGCCCACTCAATCTCTCCAAATCTGCAATAAAACTTCAATAACAATAATGAAGTCTAAAATTAACAACAATAAATAAAATTAGACTAAAGTTTAAAGTTGAGAAGTGATTAATTATGCCAAATTATGTAAGTCATCATCCTCGGACTCAAGTTTCTGGGGAAACTAATTATTAAAGTAGAACTAGGTACTAGAAAGAGCCTAGGTCTTGCATAATCCTCGGACTCAAACCTACGGGGAAACTAGTTACCTCAGAAGATAAGTATTAGACAGAACGAAGGCCTTGCATAGTCCTCGGACTCAAACCTATGGGGAATCTAGCTACTTCAGAAGACAAGTGTTAGACAGAACCAAGGCTTTGCATGGTCCTCGGACTCAAGCCTCTGAGGAAACTAACTACTAAAGAAGAACTTGGTACAGGACAGAACCTAGGTTTTGTATAGTCCTCGGACTCAAACCTTTGGGGAAACTAGCTATTTCAGAAGACAAGTGTTAGACAGAAGTAAGGCCTTGCATGGTCCTCGGACTCAAGTTTCTGGGAAACTAACTACTAAAGTAGAACTAGGTACTAGAAAGAGCCTAGATCTCGCATAGTTCTCGGATTCAAACCTACGGAGATAATAGTTACCTCAGAAGATAAGTATTAGACAGAACCTAGGTCTTGCAAAGTCCTCGGACTCAAACCTATGGGAAAACTAGTCACCTCAGAAGACAAGTGTTAGATAGAACCAAGACCTAGAATGGTCCTCGGACTCAAGCCTCTGAGAAACTAACTACTCAAGAAGAACTAGGTACTAGACAAAACCTAGGTCTTGCGTAGTCCTCGGACTCAAACCTACGGGAAACTAGTTACCTTAGAAGACAAGTATTAGACAGAACCAAGGACATGCATAGTCCTCGGACTCAAGCCTTTGGGGAAATTGACAACTAAGGAAGAACTAGGTACTAGACAGAACCCAGAACCAAGGATATGCATGGTCCTCGGACTCAAGCCTCTGGGGAAACTAACAACTAAGGAAGAACTAGGTACTAGATAGAACCTAGGTCTTGCATAGTCTTCGGACTCAAACATACAGGGAAACTAGTTACCTCAGAAGACAAGTGTTAGACAGAACCAAGGTCATGCATGGTCCTCGGACTCAAGCCTCTGGGGAAACTAACTACTCAAGAAGAACTAGGTAATAGATAGAACCAAGGTCTTGCATGGTCCTCGGAATCAAGCCTCTGGGGAAACTAATTACTTAACAAGAACTAGGTACTAGACAGAGCCTAAGACTTGCATAGTCCTTGGACTCAAAGCTACGGAGAAACTAGTTACTTCAGAAGATAAGTGTTAGACAGAACCAAGACTTTGCAAGGTCCTCGGACTCAAGCCTATGGGGAAACTAACTACTCAAGAAGAACTAGGTACTAGATAGAACTTAGGTTTTGGATAATCTTGGGACTCAAACCTATGGGGAAACTAGTTAGCTCAGAAGACAAGTGTTAGACAGAGCCAAGGCCTTGCTTGGTCATCGGACACAAGTCTTTGGGGAAACTAACTACTCAAGAAGAATTAGGTACTAGATCGAACCTAGGTTTTACATAGTCCTCGTACTCAAACCTACGGGGAAACTTGTTACCTCAGAAGCTAAGTGTTAGACAGAACCATGGCCTTGCATGGTCCTCAGACTCAAGCTCCTGGGAAAACTAACTACTCAAGAAGAACTAGGTACTGGACAGAATCTAGGTCTTGCATAGTCCTCGGACTAAAACCTACGGGGAAACTAATTACCTCAGAGGATAAGTGTTAGACAGAACCTAGGTCTTGCATAGTTCTCGGACTTAAACCTACGAGGAAACTAGTTGCCTTAGAAGACAAGTGTTAGATTGAACCAAGGTTTTGCATAGTCGTCGGACTCAAGCCTCTAGGGAAACTGACTACTAAGGAAGAACTTGGTACTAGACAGAACCTAGGTCTTGCATAGTTCTTAGACTCAAACCTACGGGGAAACTAGTTACCTCGGAAGACAAGTGTTAGACAAAGCCAAGTCCTTGCATGGTCCTCAGACTCAAGCCTCTAGGGAAACTAACTACCCAAGAAGAACTAGTTACTAGACAGAACCAAGATCTTGCATAGTCCTCGGACTCAAACTTATGGGGAAATTAGCTACTTCAGAAGAGAAGTGTGAGACAGAATCAAGGCCTTGCATGGTCCTCGGACTCAAGCCTTTGGAGAAACTAACTACTAAAGAAGAACTAGGTACTAGACAGAACCTAGGTGTTGTATAGTCTTCGGACTTAAACCTTTGGGGAAACTAGCTATTTCAGAAGACAAGTGTTAGACAGAAGCAAGGCTTTGCATGGTCCTCGGACTCTAGTTTCTGGGGAAACTAATTTACTAAAGTAGAACTAGGTACTAGAAAGAGCCTAGGTCTTGTATAATCCTTGGACTCAAACCTACGGGGAAACTAGTTACCTCAGAAGATATGTATTAGACAGAACCAAGACCTTGCATAGTCCTCGGACTCAAACCTATGGGGAAACTAGCTACTTCAGAAGACAAGTGTTAGACAGAACCAAGGCTTTGCATGGTCCTCGGACTCAAGCCTCTGAGGAAACTAACTACTAAAGAAGAACTAGGTACAGGACAGAACCTAGGTTTTGTATAGTCCTCGGACTCAAACCTTTGGGGAAACTAGCTATTTCAAAAGACAAGTGTTAGACAGAAGTAAGGCCTTGCATGGTCCTCGGACTCAAGTTTCTGGGGAAACTATCTACTAAAGTAGAACTAGGTACTAGAAAGAGCCTAGATCTTGCATAGTTCTCGGATTCAAACCTACGGGGAAAATAGTTACCTCAGAAGATAAGTATTAGACAGAACCTAGGTCTTGCAAAGTCCTCGGACTCAAACCTACGGGAAAACTAGTCACCTCAGAAGACAAGTGTTAGACAGAACCAAGGCCTTGCATGGTCCTCGGATTCAAGCCTCTGGGGAAACTAACTACTGAGGAAAAACTAGGTACTAGACAGAACCTAGATCTTGCAAAGTCCTCGGACTCAAACCTACGGGGAAACTAGTTACTTCAGAAGACAGGTGTTAGACAGAACCAAGGCCTTTCATGGTCCAACTAGGCCCTAATGAATTTATCAACGGTTATAATTGATTTGAAAGATAATTATGCAAAAACAAAAACACATAGGACTGGATGAATTTTCTGTCTGAGGAGGCAAATCTTATTATAAATTGATTAAACTAATTACAAGTGCAACTTTGATTGCTACAGTATTCTTCCTCTATTTTTCCGATCCCCCTCTCATGGATGGTCTCTCACATTATATAGCTTCCTTTGGATCATTTTGATTCTACACTTGTTGATCATCTGAGCCTTTTCTTGAGTGTCTGTCCCATCAGACACCCTCTTTGGTTTTCTGTGAGTCGTGGTGACCAAGATAGCACTGTTTAGGGTCTTTTCCACATAAATGCGGTCAAAAGAGTAGCTGCAATGCATTTAATGCAGTGGTAGTAGCTTTTCTTTAGATATTTCTAAGTTCCCATCACTCTTATACGTGTATGATGCACGTCCTTATCGCTAGAGCCTCCTGGAAGGTCACCTTAATTATTGGAGTACAGATTTGAGCTGCATTTATCATATCTGAGGAGGACCTCCTCGGACCACCCTACATTCGTTCCTTGCTTATGAGATTTAAAAATTAGAACCCCTCATAACTATTTGTCCTTTCTCGGCCCATTTAATGTCTTCGGACTGAGCTTAAGGCCCAATATATGATTCTGGGCTCTTATCCCTACAATAGCCCCTAAAAACTCTGATTTTTCCTTTTCACTCGAGAAGAAAAAGTAGGGTTTTGATTTTTAAGAGACAAGATCATTTATTTCTCAGGCTTACACTGGTGGAAATGCCATTTTAGGCTTTATAACTGCCTCTGACGTTTCGGCATCCGCGAATCGTCATTTATTGCTCCAGGCGATGCTTTGTTCCCCCTTATCCAACGGTGTGGCGCACATCCTACGGTGGATGTTTCTTTTAGAATTTTGAGCGGGATTATTCCCACTCATTTTTTTCTTCTATATAAAGCCTTAAGGGAACTCATTTTCTTCTTTACTTCACAAATTTTCAAGTGCTCTAGAGAACCTCAGCGCTCCAACTCATAAAACACTCTAAATTTGTAAGCCTCCATCACTCTTTCCTTAAGAAATTTTTTTAAAGATCTTTTCTAAAGGATCAGGGTTAACACACTTACTTTTGTAAGTTTCTGTCTCTCTAAACTTTCTTTCCCTTCTAGGCCAATCTCCTCGGCCCTTGTAGTTCTTATTTCTTCACCCAGTCGCTTTTTCTTAGGTTGTCCAAATGGGTAGA
The DNA here is from genome assembly GCA_023736055.1 of Quercus glauca. Classification (NCBI taxonomy): domain Eukaryota; kingdom Viridiplantae; phylum Streptophyta; class Magnoliopsida; order Fagales; family Fagaceae; genus Quercus; species Quercus glauca. The sequence continues at coordinate 6,491,397 of CM043315.1, forward strand.
TTTGCGAGCCTAGTAGACTCCCCTGCCAAAATAGAAGCATTTTTAAAGATAAGTGCCACATACCCCCAGGAAGTTGGCCTACGATATTATTCCTCAGAACAAATCGTGTCACACAAAGAGGAAGGAGAAGTCATCATCCCCATTATAGCTTTCATAGAGGGAGGGATGACTCTTCCCATGGGTAGGATAACACGGGACTACCTCATCAACCATAGGTTATACCCCCATCAATGTGCACCTAATATGTTTAGGATCCTAGGCTGTGTTGACGCTCTTAACAAGCATCTCAAATTAGGACTTACCTGGCACGATGTGGTCCACCTATACAAATGTCACTCACAAGCCGACGGAGGGTTTTACCTCAAGTCCAGGTCGCCCATCGTCAGGCTTATCTCGTGCCTCCTTAAATCTAACAAAGGGATGAAGGACGATTTCCTTATCGCTTCGGGGGCGTGGCATGATGGTCTTCATTGCCCAGTTCGAGAGGGAGTGCTAGGTGGGATAACTTAGAGTTAGGTTTCCTAGAAAGAGACTTGGATTTTTTAACCCTAACCATATCATTATCGTTTTGTCATTCTACTGTCTTTTAATGAAAGAATTTAATTTTTTAACTGTGTTTTGCTTCTCAACTATGTTTGCAGATAAGAATTAAGTTGCTTTTCGGCTTAGCCTTACTAGCATTACGGCTCTCAACTACCTACTTAGATTGGAAATATTTGTAAGTGCGGATAGACAGTTGTGAGTCATCCACCTAATTTTGGATTTTGATCCCATCTTGAAGATATTCCAAGAGATTGGACATGCCATTAGAGCAGGTGAGCCACGGTTGGCCAGGATCGATGTATCCAAATCAGACTTCCATGCCCAAGACGACCTTCCCCTAGTCGTATTACCAATCCAGTAGAACCCTTCACCGTTCACAATACCACTACCACAATCTTCGCCCTAAGCAGCAGTAGTAGAAGAAGAGATAGCATCCTCTTGTTTATCTCTTAAAGAAGAGGAAAAGGGAAGAGTGCTTGATAGGCCCATGGAGCTCTCGAATTCTGAGACTGAGTCCGACAAGCTTTCCACAGCTCAACTGCCTAAATCAATCGTTGCCTGTGTTGACACCAGTTCAGAGGAAGAGGAGAGGATAGACCGGAAGAAGGGTAACAGCCTGAAGGGTCTATTGGCCAACAGGAATAAGGGGCAATCTTCGAAAAAAGCTCCCAAGTCCCAAGTTCCACCCACTCTCCCCCTTCCTCCACCACCACCCCCTACTGACCCCAGATTACACGCCATGAAAGATTTAAAGAAGAAAAGGCTAGTGGAAGATCTTGAGGAAGGGGAGGTGGGACCCAAAAGGGCGCCAAATAACAGAGGAAAGCAAAAGACCCTAAGGACAAGAGGGCCACCTCTGTGGATAGCCAAGAAGATGTTAAAGTGTGCTGGGGGCTGTGCTTATGGGCTTCTCGACTAGAGTTGAATGGTGTCCCCATCCCTTGGGATGCCACAATTTGGGAGTCCTAAAGAGGGCACGCCACCTATCTTGTCGAGGCCTTGGAGTAGCCTCTTCTACTCCCCAGAGACATGAAGGGCCTCAGGCATACCAGGCAACCTGACCTCTTCATGTCGTTGAAGAAGGATCTTGCAATGGTAAGTCAGACAACATACCAAGATGCACATTTATTCATGTGTATATATTGTTTATTAATTTTATTTATTCATATTATTTTTTTTATATGACCCCTCTGCTACTTTCATGCATGTTACTCAGCAGATTTATGTGGCTGAGGAGTGGGCTAGGAATGCCCGTGATGAAATTAAGGCTGAATTGGCCAACAAGCTAACCCTTTTGGAAAGGGAACGCTTAAACGCCCTAGCTAGTCTAAAGACTGCTGAAGCCCAGGCCGAGGATCAACGCAAGCAGCTCTAAACCATAGAGCTGAATTTAACCACCTAGAAGCAGCTGGTTCTGGATCTTAGGGCTGAATTGTAGAAGGCTAAAGAGGCAACCCAATTGGCCAAGGAGGTAGCAGAGGCCGAAAGCAAGTAACCTTCACTCTTGGCGTGGAAGAAACGTAAGCAAGGCTCACTGAGGAGCTTGCCGAGGCATGCAGGGATTACTGTGATGTAACATGGGTAGAGGCTCTCAACATTAAAGGAGTCCCAGCGGAATCGAAGTGGAGGCAACCGGGAAGGGTGTATTATCACCCTGACATCCGTGAAATCCCCGGTACCCTCCCATCTCCCTCTGCCTAAGCTCCTGAGTCTTCAAAGTAGCCTCTGATTGTCCAAGCTGCTCTCTCTCTCCCTAAGGCTCCGAAGGGATCTAGGCAAGCTGGTGATCAATGCCAGAGGGCTGAGGGGATCGAAGACAAGGGTAAGGGCAAGGAGAAAAAGCCATCCTCAGAAGCCAAAGACGTTGTCGAGGACAAGGAAATTGCAGCTAGGACAAAGGAAGTAGAGACCAATGCCAAAGAAGCTGACCCTAAGGCTAAGGATGCTTCTACCTCTCAACCAAGCTAGAAAGAAAAGCCTCATACTCCCAAGGCCAAGGCTTAGCACTTAGGATTATATATATATATATATATATAGTGACACTTTGTCACTGAATGTAACATATTCATTCTTCTTGTTTAATGGATTAATATTTCATTTCTTTTATCTCTTGTATCTTTACTTTACATGCTTTCAAGCTTACTATCATTGCGAATAAACTTGATTTGTTACCACTTTAGTTTTAATAAAAACTAACAACAATACCTTGCCAACATTGTAAGTAATTTGACTAAGTATCAGCAATGAAGAGATTTTACCCTATATTTCTGATGCAGATTGCTCTTTTTGTAATGAAGGCTAAATCTAAAAACGACAAGTAATAAACTTACACTTGGATAAATAATTAAGGATTTTAACTTACTCAGAACTATCAACCTAAGGAGTTAGCTATAATTTTAGATCTGTCTTGACACTTAGTGAGAAGCAAATAGATATCATGGAGTGTTAATTTCCCCTAAGTATGTGGTCCGAAGAGGCATACACAACTTAGGTTTTGTTTAATCACTTATAAAGATGTCATAGAGTGTTAATTTTCTCAAAGCATCTGGTCCGAGGACACAGGCATGACTAAGGTTTTGTTTAAACTCTTACAAAAGAATGTCATAGAGTGTTAATTTCCCCAAAGTATCTGGTCCGAGGACATAAGCATGATTAAGGTTCCGTTTAAACACTTACAAAAGAATGTCATAGAGTGTTAATTTCTCCAAAGCATCGGGTCCGAGGACTTCAGGCATGACTAAAGTTCTGTTTAAACACTTACAAAAGATGTCATAGAGTGTTAATTTTCCCAAAACATCTGGTCTGAAAACTTCAAGCATGACTAAGGTTCTGTTTAAACACTTACAAAAGATGTCATAAAGTGTTAATTTCCCCAAAGCATTTGGTCTGAGAACTTCAGACATGACTAAGGTTCTGTTTAAACTCTCATATAAAGAATGAATAAAGGGAAGTACAATGCCTTTATGCAACAAATGAACATACTGACAAAGGAATCTTTCATTAATAATAATATATTTTCAGGTTGTTTACATTCCAAGGGCGCGGTATTACATGTTCATCTAAGTCTTCCAGAAAATATGCTCCTATACCAGCCACTGAGGTGATGCAATATGGTCCTTCCCAATTGGGCCTTAGCTTTTCCTAGGCCTCAGCTTCACGTTGACATCATAACATTGTTTGAGTTTGTGCTAGTAGTAAGCCAATTGAACCATTGCACTTTCTCTTCTCTCTTTGATAAAGTCAAATTCGAACTTGACCACCTGACTTCTTTGATTGATACTCAATTGCCTCTCGATCAATCGTAAAAACAAATTCGATCGATCGAAACTTGTGAAACTTGAATTTCCAGAAATTTTCTAAGGTAGTTTTCTACGGTTTTTCTTGAACAAACAACTAACATACGAACATGATAGTCAGAGAATGATATCAAAACTGAAATTCATTGATGCTATAGCCTTAAAGATCAATTTAACATACTTAAATTCAAATTTAAACAACATCATAACATCAATATAAGTTTTTATCAAATCATAGTTTCAACAACCATGCAGAAAATTAAATGTGTAATCTTCTAACAACATGAAACTATAACCTCTAATTCCAAAACTTACAAAACATGTTATACAATTCGAAATTGAAGACTGTTCTGATACCAATTGTTGAAAAAATGCATATACGCAGCGGAAAATTAACGAATTTACTTCATTCGAAATTGATGACATGCACTATGTAAATTTCAGAATACAAGAACAAGAGAGTGTACCTTGGTATGATGAATTTCAAAACAAAGATTGTAAGCACTTGGGAATACTTTTAATCTTCACTTCAATTCCACTAACGCCCAAGATGTGTGGTTTCTCAATCAATTATATGAATTTGTTCAAGAGAGAATTAGTGAGTGTCCAACACTCACATACACCATTTCATGCAAGTTGTTTGTACCAAAATTCTATATGTTTCTCTCTTTATAACTGATTATCTAATTGGGCTAGCCTTTTGGGCTTCTCCAATTGGGCTCTAGCATGTGGTTTGAAGTTGGACCAAAAGGGACCAATAAGACACTAGCTTCAATGAGCCTTGGGCTTTTCTGCCAACCTTTAACAAGTCCAAAGTTAACATTAACTATATTTAATATTACTATATAAATATAGTTACACTCTAGGCCTTATCTATAAATTATATCTCAAGACTTTATTGTACACGCAACCCCTTCATAAAATATTCGTAGTAACACAAAGTCATAAATGTAGACTGTCACTTTGTAGATTACTACATCTTAATCCTTGAGTTCCCGGTTTAATCCTTTTAAGTTATTCATCATATATTTATAAAATCTAATTTCATAAATATATATTTTAGTAACTACTTACTAAAATGGTTAGGTCTAACACTCTGAATAACCGTAACCATTAAACTTATCTCAAATGAATATTTTATATCTCCGTTAAGAGACTATGAATTCCATCTTGAGAATATATGTTCCATCAACACTAAATGTGGCTGCCCAACATACTGAGGTTTTGACCGTTACTTTAGATCTCACTCCTGATATATCAAAGTAACCTACACTTCATGATCAAGTCTATTATTCTCTCAGGATTAAGAGTTCATGCAAATATCAGTCGTGAGATTTATTATTCATTTGACAGTCCTTAGGAGAATAATAAATCTCACAGCGGTTAGTTCAATATGTCTTAACCCTTAAAACATATTAACACATCAACTAGAACTCTCCACTTCTATGATCAAGATAAATCATCGTAGTTGATATGTTATAGTCTTTGCAGATGAAATGCCTAATTTCATCACTGACTACGAACTATAATTTTGAGTTTACATAGAACTTGTGATTTATATCTTCTGTGACTAAATCACACAAATTACATACTATACATCTCATGGACTATGTGATAATATCTGAATATTCATGTTACCATTATTTCAAATAATAATAAAACAACTTTATTAAATACAATATTAAGTCATACAGAATGTCATACACAATGTCACACTTAATAGGATTTAAGGGCACTAATCCTAATAGGGAGATCATGCCAACCGATTTTCTATCCATGTTTTGTTTTTCTGTTTCTATTTCTAACGGGGATTCAGCAAACTCAACCATTAGGTCTGCGAGGACCTGACCCTTAACAGAGGTGCAAGGCATGTATTTGATATCAAAAGCCTCTAGAACCGTGCCCCATTTGGCAATCCTCCCCATGTAGTCAGCATTTCGAAGTATAGCCCTGAGTGGAACCTAAGTCAGGATGACAACTGTATGTGTTTGGAAGTAATGGGGAAGTTTTTGTGTGCCATGCACCACCGCCAAGATGGCTTTCTCCAGTGGTAGATAACGAACTTCAGCCTCATGCAGTGACTTACTCACATAGTAAACTGGCCGTTGTATACCGTTGTCAACCCGTATCAACACTAAACTTACAGCATGAGGGGCCACAACAATATAAGCGAACAGGACTTCATCCACCTTAGGACCGGACATGATAGGTGGCTGAGATAGATATTCTTTAAGTTGCTGGAAAGCTAAAGCACACTCCTCGGTCCACTAAAATCCATTCCACTTGTTCATCAGTAAGAAGAAGGGTCTGCACCTATTTGCTGACCGAGAGATAAATTGGTTTAAGACAGCAGTTATCCCTGTTAGTTTTTGGACCTCTTTGGGATTCTGAGGTGACTGGAGGTTGTTAATTGCCTTTATCTGGTTAGGATTGACTTTAATTTCATGATGAGTGACCATGTAGCCCAAAAACTTGCTTGATCCGACATCAAAAGAACATTTAGAAGTATTGAGTTGCAGTTTATGGTTCCTCAGGATTTCAAAGATATTTCCGAGATTCCCTATGTGTTCGGACACCACCTTACTTTTCACCACCATGTCGTCTATATAGACCTCAATACTCTTACCCAATTGCGATTCAAACATCCTAATCATCATCCTTTGATAAGTGGACCCCGCATTCTTTAAACTGAAAGGCATCACTTTGTAATGGTAGTTTCCAGTGGGTGTGACGAAAGTCGTCTTTTCCTAATCATCCAGGGCTAGTGGTATTTGGTGGTATCCTTGAAAGGCATCTAAGAACCTCATTCGAGAATGGCCTACAGTTGCATCCACCACCAACTGGTCTATCCTTGGCATAGGGAAGGGATCCTTTGGGCAGGCCTTATTTAGATCTGTGAAGTCTACACACACTTGCCATTTCCTACTTTTCTTTTTCACTACTACAGTATTGGTCAGCCATTCAAGGTAGAACACCTCCTTAATAGCCCCTGCCTGCTTGAGTTTCATCACATCATTTCTGACAGTATCGGAATGATCCTTGGATGAGCGCCGATGCAGTTGCTTTTTGGGGGTAACAGAGGCATTGACGTTCAAATGGTGACAGATGAATCTCGGATCCACCCCTGGGGCCTCGTAAGCACTCCATGCGAACACATCAATATTTCTTCTAAGGAACTCTATTAACTCTTCCTTCTTTGGAGGAGGTAGCTAAGACCCGACTTGAAAGAACTTTTCCAGATCATCACCAACAACGACTGCTTCCAAATCCTCACATTTTGCCTCCTCAGCTGATCTGTTGATAGGTAATGCCAGGGCTGTTAATTGCTATAAGCCCCCTTTAGCAGAGGATGAGGACTCGGCATCGGGTTGATGCGAGATGGCAGCTATCAAGCATTGCCTAGCCGTGGATTAACTTCCCAGGATCTCATTAACCTAGCCCTCTGATGGGTATTTCACCTTCTGGTGTAGAGTAGAAGAAATAGCTCTTAGGGTATGAAGTCAAGGTCTGGCCACAATGGCTGTGTAGGGTGAATATGTGTCCACCATGATGAAATCCACCTCTACCACCTCTAAGTTAGTCTGTATAGGTAGTCTAATCTGACCCTTCAGAATGACAACCTTCCCATCAAAACTTATTAGAGGTGAATCGTATGCTGTTAGGTCATCGGGCCTCAAATTTAGCCCATTGTACAGGTTGGGGTACATAATCTCAGCATTACTGCCCTGGTCTACCAACACCATTTTTACATTATAGCCCCTAATCCTGAGCGTGACCACTAAAGTATCATCATGGGGTTGGATGGTTCCGATCTTATCCTCGTTCGAGAAGCCCAGAATCGGTTGGATCTCCATCCTAGCCTTCTTTGGTTCCTGATTAGCGCTCTCGGCGGATAGCCGAGCTACAGACATCACCCTGGAAGGGCAGGAACTGGTCCTCTCTAGAGCAGCAAAGATGACGTTTATCGTTCCTAAGGGTGGTCTTGTAGAATCATATCTCCGGGATTCTGAGTTTATCTGGCCCGCCTAGCTACTGAAGTGATGCAAGAGTTGCTTTAACTTTCCTTCATGGACGAGCTGGTCCAGGTAGTCTCACAGACTCCTACAATCTTTCGTGGTGTGTCCATGGTCTTGGTGGTATTGGCAATAAAGGTTTTGATTGTGCCTTGCGGGGTTTCTTGCCATATTGTTTGGCCATTTGAAGAATGGCTCATGTCTAATCTTCTCTAGAACTTGATGCACTAGCTCCCAGAACACAGCATTGACTGCCTGAGGATTGGCAGATCTAGACTGTCCAGCAAAATCTCTTCGTGGTCGGTTGTTATTGTATCGGTCCGACCTGAAATCCCTCATCTCTTGAGGGATAACCTTTTCCTTTCCTTTCCCCTACTGCTGATCTTCCTCAACCTTTTTATACTTATCAATCTGGTCCATAAGTTGAAGCACACTAGTGACAAGTTGGCCAGTTAGAGATTTCCTTAAACTGTGATCGGCCTGGAGGTTGAGCTTGAAGGTACTAATGGCCACATCATCAAAGTCACCAACTATTTCGTTGAACATCTTCCAGTACCTATTCGAATACATTTTCAAGGTCTTTCCTTTTCACATGCTTAAGGACAATAGGGCAGCCAAAGGCCGAGGAACCTTGGTACAAGTGACGAAGCGGGAACCAAACACCTGGGTGAGCTCCTTAAAGGAATTTATGGAATCTGCCCTCAGGCTGTCGAACCATCTCATCACCACAGGCCTCTGACTGGATGGGAAAACCTTGCACATCAAGGCTTCGTCTTTGGAATGGACAGCCATTCCCTGGTTGAAATGGCTCACATGCTCCACGGGGTCTGTTCTTCTGTTGTACATGGTGAAAGCCATTTGAGTGAACCGTTGAGGAAATTTTGCCCCCTCGATTTTGTGCATGAAGGGCGATATGGAGATTTGGTTCAAGGCCCTGCTTATAGTATCGTTTCCCACGCCTTTACGAGGCGGGCTTTTGACCATCCATTCACGATGGTGTTCCTCCTCATAGAAGAAAGATTCGCTAGGCGGGGTTCAAGACTTTCGCCTGTAACTGAAGACCTTTTCGTCATCAGAAGAAACATCAGAGTTGGAGGGGGTTTGCCTTTGCCGTGCATGGCGCAACTTCCTCTTCAACTGGTCAATCTCCAGTTGTATGCCCTTGTTACTCTTTGCATGGGAGATATGGCTTCCACCTTGAGGTTGACTCTTACTAGTATGTGTGGTATGCACACTTCCCTTGCGGTCACCTCTTTGCTCGATGTTGACAAAAAGGTTGCCATGTTGGGATCCCCTAGACTCTGCTTGGTGTGGACCTGAACCTACCATTATTAACCGTGGCACTCACTATCACACAAGCTCTTCCCACAGACGGCGCCAATTGTAAGGACACGTTTTGGCGGCTCAAGTCCAAGGTGTATGGGATCTTGGCCTAGTGAACCAAGTACAATATATTTATAGAGAGTGGATTGGAGAACTAGGTCTTAATGAATTTATCAACAGTTAGAATTGATTTGAAAGATAATTATGCAAGAAAAAAAACACATTGGACTGGATGAATTTTCTGTCCGAGGAGGCAAATCTTATTATAAATTGATTAAATTGATTACAAGTGCAACTTTGATTGCTATAGTATTTTTTCTCTATTTGCTACAGTATTCTTTCTCTATTTTTCCGATCCCTCTCTCATGGAGGGTCTCTCACATTATATAGTTCTCTTGGATCATCTTGATCCTATACTTGTTGATCATCTGAGCCCTTACTTGAGTGCCTGTCCCATCAGACACCCTCTTTGGCTTTCTGTGAGTTGTGGTGGCCAATACAGTACTGTTTAGGGGTCTTCTCCACATAAATATGGCTAGAAAAGTAGCTGCAGTGCATTTAAAGCGGTGGTAACAGTTTTTCCTTAGATATTTATGAGTTCCCATCACTCTTATACGTGTATGATGCACGTCCTTATTGCTGAAGCCTCCTGGAAGGTCACCTTGATTGTTGGAGTACAGATTTGAGCCGCATTTGTCATATCCGAGGAGGAGTTCCTCCTCGGACCACCCTTCATTCATTCCTTACTTATGAGATTTTAAAGTTGGAACCCTTCATAACTATTTGTCCTTTCTCGGCCCATTTAATGTCTTTGGACTGAGCCTAAGGCTCTATATATGATTCTGGGCCCTTATCCCTATAAATAGTATTTAAACTATATATATATATATAAATTATATTTTGCATCTTATTGTATATCTTTAAATGTATCCATGCATATGCATGGAGTTACAAGTTAGTAAGGGGTAGTGCATAGATTTGGTTGAGCCAAGTTGATGGATTTTTTCAATCCAATCCATCATAATCGGGTTTGAAAAAAAAACCCAACCCACATAGATTAGGTTGACCCATGGGTTGGTAGAATATTTTTTTTATTTTAAATTGAGCATTAAAATAATAGAGTTATAAGATTACCAACACAAATAACAATAATTTTATAATTTTATTTGTGTTAATTTGATACACTAATCAAATCTGAGCATAACACCAAACCAACACAATAACAAATAATATATAACCTCATAAAGCTTAGCATAATATGAAACCAACACAATTTATCTAATACTATATATAATAACAGAAGCCTCTAGGAGGTGTTGCCATGTTAGGATAAAATGGCCCCTTCAAAAACTGACACGTACAGAGTTTAAACTTAAAAAACCTGCACGGTGTGTTCGGAAAAAACGAAAAAAAATAGTGATTCACTTTGTTAAAACACTATTTGGGAGCCTTTTGGTATAAAAAGAAACTAACTGCTTAAAACACAAAAAAAGAAAAGAAAAGAAAGATTGCTTCACGGAGAAAGGAGAGAGAGAGAGAAAAGAGAGACAGAGAAATAGAGAGGCAGAGAGAGTTCTCCGTTCCCTCACCAGACTTAGAGCACCGGTGCAAGCAGAAAGAAAAATCTATGGGCATCAACACCGTTAGGCTATATATTTGCCACCATTAGATCGTCGGAACCGGCTCCGGTATGTTTTTCTTTATTTTTTTAGATTTGGGTATGAAATATTACTTTTTATTGAGTTTTTTTGTTGGAAAGGTTTAGATTTGATTTTGGTTTTGATTCCTTTTTATTTTAGGCTTTTGGGTTCTCCATGAAAATGTTTATTTTCTTAATTTTTCGATTTATTTTGATATCACTAAGCCTTTCCCTGTTTTCTAATATCTACGTTCATAGTTTTTTTTTTTTTTTGGAAAACCGATTTTGATTTGGAAAACACCTTTTGATCTGTTTGGCAGGGTGGTTAAAACACCTTTTGATAGCCTTCAGTATAAAAGAAAACAAACCGCTTAAATCAGTAAATTGCAATCAAAAGGAAAGAGAACAAAGTTCGTCAGAACTGTAACCCAATAGCTTAAAAGAGAATTTTCTGGAACCATCACTATCGGTTTCCCCACCGCTGAAAACAAAACCCTTTGGCCTGTTTTTCTTAAAAGTTTCACCAAGGTACGTATCAGATCATTGGTAAGATCACCTTGAATCCTCAATCTTCACTACTCTCTTCCTATTTTGTTGTTGTTGTCCTAATCTACTTGCTTATGAATAATTTGTGGTTTTTGTTTCCAAAATAACTTTGAGGCTTAAATGTTTGTAGGAAATTGAGAAAAAACAAACAAGGACACTTGGAAAATTACTAGATTTTCGATTTGGGGTTGTTTTTAATTTTGGGATTTGGGGGTTTCTAATTAGGGTTTGCTGCAATTATAGATTTCAATTCCTAATATGTTTTCCTCTCTATTTCTTTTTTCCAAGGAAACACCATAGAAGAACAAAAAATTATCTAGGCTTTGTCTCTCAGCGTTCTGAGGAATGTAGATATTATTTTAGGGGGAACCAACATATTTATAGATTTGATCTTTTATTTGTGACTTGGGTGTTGATCTAGGTCTAAGTACTCAGATTTGAGGTTTTGCATTCCTTTAACCAATTAACTGAAAGTTACTGCTTCAATTTGGTTTAAACATATTATGATCTAAATTGTTCATTGTCTTGGGCAACATGACTAATACTTTTGGAATTCCAGACTGCAATTGGGGGAGGTGGTGGAGATACTGGAAATAAAATAAATCATGGTGGTGGTGATGTCGATGGTGATGAAGATGATTACTTTGATGACTTTGATAATGGCAATGAAGGGGATGGCTGAGGCCTATTTAGGAGACATAAATTTCTTGAGGAGGTTATAATTCTTAAATATGCTCTTTAGTAGATTAAATGTTTTTTGGGTGCTTTTTAAAAAAAAAATTTTATTTTTAAGATGTTTAGCGCTACTGTGTTACAGAGAACGGCCGGCCATCGCCATCTGATCTGCTACTCTGCCTCATCTCTCCTCTGCAACAAAATTTTTCTAAAGGTTAGCGTACTCTTTTCTTCTTCAAATACTGTTTTGGTTTTCTGAAACTTTTCACTATTGCTTTTCCTTTTCGAATTAGCATATTAAATCTCCAATATGTATATGTTTTTAGTTTAAAACTAGATGTTTGTACTAGAAGAATTACCATCTTCCTTTTCAATATATCTTTATTTCAAAATTTTCTCCATACCGAATTTTCTAGGGTTCTTCTTTGGCTTCTTTTGAAATATAAATGGGTTTATCTCTCTTTCTATGGAAAAATTATAATTTCTGGTTTTAAGTACTGGTAACATAAGGGATTTTGCCCTTGATTTTAATGGCCAAATTTCAACTTGGATGGTTATAAGTCTGAAAGTTTAGAGTGTGTAATGATGGGTTTATTCTCTCTCTATGGATGATTTGGTCTGAAATAATTATTTTTGGTTTTAAGTTTTAGTAACATTAGGGATTTCGCCCTTGATTTTAATACTTGGGTGCTTTAAAATCTGAAAGTTTAGAGTGTATAGTAATTTATAATTTTTTTCTAAGTGAAATTATGGTTTTTTGGATTAATTACTGGGTTTTTGAAAAATAAATAAATTAATTGATAACCAACTGATTACTATACACCTTCCAACAGATTGTTAGACACTGTGTTATTGGTTATTGAAATTATAGAAAACCTTCTTACTCTGTCATTTTGTTGAAATTCAGATTTGCTGCATGTCTCTGTCAAGTACAAAACTAGAGTAATCTGTAAGCAGAGTTGCTGGAACAAACTGATAGGTTAGGAAAGCCTAATTTTTCCTTTGTTTATCTGATAATTCTGTCCATTATGTATTCGTTGTTTGAATTTTCTCAGTTTTTGCATATTTTAGACAACTTTTTCTATTAAAAAAAAAATGCATTCCATGATTCTTTTTCAACTAACCTGTAAAATTGTTATGTGTTTTTTTGTTGCAGTCATGCTTTGTGATCAACTTCCTTATAATGATTACTTCAGCTTCTTTTTGTAGACTTTGTTTCACCTTAGGACAGCCTTACTATCCCTCTATTTATATGATATTTTGGATTACATTTTGTTGATTGATGTATTTGGGATAGTTCTAAACAAAATTAGATTGTTAGAGTTCTCTTTGGTTTATTTTTTGAAAATAAAAATCCTTTTTTTAGGCCTTACATTTCAGGCTACCTCACAGATTAAATTTTCTTGATTCTAAGGGATTTCAGTTACTATTTGTGATGATTCTGTGAATGAAACTTTCAATTTCAAATAGAGCTCTTATATATGGTTTGTGATCTCTAGCATTTTTCCCCACCCATGTTTGTAAGATTTGAGTTGCAATAGTAGCAAATTATTTATTACAAGTTTGGGTATCTTATATTAGTATCTATTTAATTGTTAGCCTCTATCTTTCATACTGTTCAATACTTTGTTTTGTTGAGTTATTTTGGAACTCTGTGCATCCATCTTAATTTTGCTCATTTTTGCATATAGGCCCAGGCTGTTCTTTTTCCTATTAAATAAGTAGTGTTGTTCTCAAAGTTGTTGGTCGTAAGTGAATGGTTTGATCAAGTGCTAATTTGAAGATTTTATTGATTAAGGTAGATCAAGATCTTTTTTCATATTTAGGTGTGGGTAGACTCATTACATGAATTTGAGTGTCCATGTGCTGAATTAGCAACATGTGTGCACCTTAAGGCAATATCTTTACATGAGATAACATAGGAGTAGAAGACTAAGACTTGGTGACATTTGCTGGTTGTATTAATGGTGTGGTGGATTTTTTATATTATTTTTAAAATGTATTTGAACAATGATAATTTGTACCATCTGTTTAGTGCACAGTTTTTATAGCCTGGATTTTTTTTTCCTTGCTTTTTGTTTCCTTTAAAAGGTTGGATGGAATGCCATGTTGTCTTTTTTATTTTTTATTTTTATTTTTTTATGGAATGCTATGTTGTCTTTGGCAAGATGCTATATGGGATGGATGGATGTTTACAAGAGTGACACAAAAGGATATATTTAGTTATTGTTTTGGGATGTTATTCTATTTGGTCAAATATTATAAATTTTACCATTTATCTAGATATGGTGTCTTTTGGAAAAGTCTGCAGAACTCTTACCCACAATCCATATGTTTCTAAGTAATTTTTTTAGAACAATGCTTACTCCTAAATCTGTGTATATTTATTCTTTTTCTTGATATGCAGAGTATTAAGAAATTTAATATTTTTTAAATGGATAAATTTAAAAATATGTTTTGAACCAGTTCAGTCTTGGTGTCCCATGAGCAGTCAATGGTACTATGGGATCAATATGCCCATTTTTCAAATCAAGCCAGATTACAACTTCAATTTATTTTCTATAATTTAAGAAACCTCCTTTTCCCATCCTTTTGTTGAAGCACAAATTTACGGAGTTCTCTTTCAGATAAGATATTTGGGTGTTTTTTAAGAAGAGTTACTAAATCAAACTGAAAAGATTAGGATAGACTGATTTTTCCTCTGCTTATCTCATATTTTCGGTTAAATTTTCCCAATTGATGTATATGGGTTTGAATTGGTTTTTGTTATGGATTCAATTGGCCTATAACCCTATTATGATTCCATTAATCTTTTTCAATCTTCTTCCAATAGCCAAATAGATAGAATTCTCTTTTATTTTTTTTGTCTGCTATGTTTTGTAATCAAGTTGGCTTATTTGTGTTTGCTTATGATTGCCAAATGCTATAATTACAAGCTTGGATTTAATTATTGTTACCGGATTACCATATTTTGAAGTCTTGATTTTGGTACATCTAAATATGGTAGAGACCACTTTCAATTCTTAAGACTCAATTTGGTTAGTGACTATGTTTTGATGAGAAAAAAAGTTTTGGCTTCCCATCAGTCACTTATCTTTTAAATTTTGTAATACATTTCTAGGAGTCATTATGCTAAAAAAAATTATTGAATCAAGGTTAAAGGTAACTTGATTTCCCATTTTATTTTTCCAATTTTTTGGGTTCTGTTTTGGCGATTATTGTTATTTGGTTAGAATGTTTTTCCCTGTTTGGCAGATTTTTGCAAGATTTTGTTTTTCTTTTCATTTGCCCTTTAAATTTGAAATCATTTAATTCTAACATAAAAAATGCTTCAAATTATGCATCAAGTTCGTTTCTTCGTACCCTTTTCTTATTTACGTAATTTTCTGTTTTATTTCAGATTGTGAGAGTTTAAATTTTCTTTATTTAGGTTATGGTTTTCTCATTGTTGGAGGATTTGTTTCAGTTTATTTATGCCATCTTTTTCCATTCAATTTTAATTTTTGTCATAGGATAGTCCAAGCATCCTAAGACTCTTATATCAACATGAATTGCAAGTGTTATAATATATGTGATTCCAATTTTGAATCAAGCTATAATTCTTTCCTATTGTTTGTTGCAAAAATTCAGTTATAGAGATAGGGTTTTTTAGGTAGATTCTTGCTTACATCTCTCTTTGTTGATGTCATTTTTTTTCCCATCTTTTCATTTGCCTCTTTGTTAGATTGTCACTCTGTTCAAGTCTCAATTGGTAACCAAAGCACCATGTTGTTATTCGAAGATGCCTCTATTTGTACTTGGCAAGTAAACTGAAATCTTGACTGTTTCTGAAGTTTTCATTGTGGCATGCCACTTATTACTTACCACGCATAGGATATGTACTCTAACTTTTGCTGATTGGTATAGCTTTAGTGTTATCTCATGAAGCTGGTGCAACACAGGAGCTGTGATCCAAGCTGATGCAAGAATAGCTGTGATGCTAGCTGCTGCAATTTAACAGGAGCATAGCTAATGTATGATCTGTTAATGTTAGCTAATGTATGAGCATAACTAATGTTTTAAAAGTGTATCTCGAAATGTGAAGTGGTATTTCTATTGTACAATTTTATTATAATTTCCCTTGACACTTGATTTGCTGTCATCTTTAACAGCATGATCTAATAACTTTCTTTTTGGGGACTTGAATTTGAAGCAAAGAAAAAGAAAGAGAATGTGTAATACGACTGATAGAGAGAATAAGAAGGAAAAATTCCACTTTATCTGCATAAATACTAGGGTTAGCTACTTTAAACTTTCATTTTAATGGTAGATAAATGCAGAAAATGTATTTTGTTGTTGTAACTTTATGGA
Organism: Quercus glauca; assembly: GCA_023736055.1. Lineage (NCBI taxonomy): Eukaryota > Viridiplantae > Streptophyta > Magnoliopsida > Fagales > Fagaceae > Quercus > Quercus glauca. Next base: position 6,507,782 of record CM043315.1, read on the forward strand.
TGTTGGTGGGTGAATTCCCATTAATAAAACAATGAATGTAATTGCTATTAAGTTGATAGAAATTGCATGTAATTCATTTTGTAGATTATGTTTGGTTGGAGGACATCTCTTATTCTTTGAGTTTAGCACTGTAGAATACATTCAAAGTTTGTGTGTGCAGCAGCCAATGTGGCATGACCACAAAGCTGAAGCTGCAAAGGGGTATCAAAGATTTGATTGATTTACAGATACTTATTTTAATTTGCAAAAAATTCTACTGCACCAATAAAATATGGACATCTAATCATGGTTAAAGACCATTTTAAAATCTATCTGTCAATGATCATATGGAATTTTCAAGTTAGTGCTATTTTTCCCATGTTTATAACATGTGAAAGCAATAAGTTGGATGGTGTGGAATAGTAAATGTGGGTGGTAGAGAGAATATAATATTTTGTGAGTGTGTATATATATATATATATGGCTTGCGGAAAATTGTGTTCATGCTTCTACCTGCACTTCAACTTTGTAGTTTCCACATAGGTTCAAAAGATTAAATTAATAGTGTGTTGAATGAATGGTCCAAACTCCATATTTTGGGCAAAAATTCAGGTTGAAGAAAGGACATAAACGTGGTATTAATTAGTAGTGCTTTATAAGTAATAGTAATCTTTAAAGTTTGCAAAATGAACCAATTTGATTGCCATGCCAATCTAGACGCTAATGTGTCATGAATTTGGCATATTGGTAACAAAATTCTAGAATTTATGATTAATTCTCTTAGCAACCAAACATTGCAACATTTTTCTTTTTTAATATTTATATTTTTAAATTATTGAAGGAATATCTTTTAAGGACCTTTCCCAATAAACAGATTGAGCATATCTTTCATAAAACCAATTGCTTTCAAGAATTATATTACTTTCAACTTTAAGCTTTTTAACTTATTTGCTTATATACATTCTCATAAAATCCCAAGAATTTTTAGATACAAATATATTACTGTTTTTTTTCAAAAAAAAAAAAAAATAATAATAACAATAAATTTTAAAAAAAATGCAAAGATAATACATATAAAAGAGATGGAGAGAGAGAAATCTTAAGATTTAAAAAATATTAAACTCATGATGATAAATTAGTTTTAAATTCTGATTTTGGTTTTGACATTTTGAGTGCTATTTTAAAATTTTTAATTTCTAATACATCAGCTACATGTTAGGATTAGTGCCCTTAAATCCTATTGTATGATGCTATGTATGATATTAAGTGTGACATTGTGTTTGACATTATGTATGACTTAATATTATGTTTAATAAATTTGTTTTATTATTATCTGAAATAATGGTAACATGAATATTCAGACATTATCACATAGTCCATGAGATGCATAGTATGTGATTTATGTGAAGAGTCACAGAAGATATAAATCACAAGTTCTTTGTAAACTCAGAATTATAGTTCGTAGTCAGTGATGAAATTGGACATTTCATCTGCGAAGACTATAACATATCAACTACGATGATTTGTCTTGATCATGGAAGTGGAGACTTCTAGTTGATGTGTTAATATGTTTTAAGAGTTAAGACATATTGAACTGGACCGCTGTGAGATTTATTATTCTCCTAAAGACTGTCAAATGAATAATAAATTTCACGATTTACATTTGCATGAACTCTTAATCCTGAGAGAATAATGGACTTGATCATAAGGTGTAGGTTGCTTTGATATATCAGGAGTGAGATCTAAAGTAACGGTCAAAACCTCAGTATATTGGGCAACCACATTTAGTGTTGATGGAACATATATTCTCAAGATGGAATTCATAGTCTCTTAACGAAGATATAAAATATTCCCTTGAGATAAGTTTAACGGGTTTGTTATTCAGAGAGTTAGGCCTACCACTTTAGTAAGTAGTTACTAAAGTATATATTTATGAAATTAGATTTCATAAATATATGATGAATAACTTAAAGAATTAAACCGGGTACTCAAGGATCAAGATGTAGTAATTTACAAAGTGGCAGTCTACATTAATGACTTTGTATTACTACGAATATTTTATGAAGGGGTTGCATGTATAATAAAGTCTTGGGATATAATTTATAGATAAGACCTAGAATGCAACTATATTTATATAGTGGTATTAAATATAGTTAATGGTAACTTTGGACTTGTCAAGAGTTGATAGAAAAGCCCAAGGCTCATTAGAGCTAGTGTCTTATTGGTCCCTTTTGGTCCCACTCCAAGCCACACACTTAAGCCCAATTGGTAAGGCCCAAAAGGCCAGCCCAATTAGATAAATTGGTTAGATACAAAGGGAAAAACGTTCAGAATTTTAAAGGTAAGAAACATCATTGTGAATTGGTGTGTATGTGAGTTTTTTGTCACTCACTAGTCATCCCTTTGTTACCAATTGAGAGACCACACATCTTGGGCGTTAGTGGAATTGGAGTGAAGATTAAAAGTATTCCCAAGTGCTTCAATCTTTGTTTTGAAATTCACCGCTTCAAGGTACGATCTCTTGTTCTTAAATTCTGAAATTTACTTAGTACGTGCCATCAATATCGAATGAAGTAGATCCGTTTAAAACTTATTTTCCGCTGCATTTATCTTTATACCATCACTACATACTTATTTAATTAAATTTATTTAACTAAAACTTTTAATATAAAATATTTTCTACGAATATTTATCTTAAATTATTTGAATATATTTACTTTCTTAGATTCTAACTATTTCTTATGAGTAGACATTTTTCTTTGAGCTACAAAGATAGGGTAGCAACAAATTGGTAATTGACTTAAAAATTTGCATCCTAAATTATATTAGAAAATTATTAAATTTAATAGATGACTTGGTCAATTAGGAATTACACCAAAGCTCTAGATGGAGCTAAATATATGTGTGTGTTACAATGAGAGAATACTATGCATATCGATTGTGTTCGTAACCAGATTTCAACATGCATACTCTAGAATGTATAGTAATAATAATTTTTTTGTAAATGAAATTATGGATTTTTTTGGACTAATTACTGCATTTTAAAATAATAAACAAATAGATTGATAACTAACGTATCTTACACACTTTGCAACCAATTTTTTCTTTACAAATTGATTTTATTTACCAAATTTCTCTTCTACTTATTTCATACTTCAATAACTATATTCTCTCGAACCCACAGCATTATCAATTAGCATTTTCTCTAGATCATGTGTTGATGCTAAGTTATGTTTGTCTTTTAGAAGAATGCCTACACATTAACATCATTATTTGAACAACTAACCATCCACCCCCTTCCCTATTTTACCATCACATTAAGTATAATATATTAAGTTGATTGTTTTCTAATTCATAAAATGATCCCGCACATTGCGCGGGTTAAACACTAGTTTTATTAATGTATCAAACAATATACTAATAAAATAATAAAATCATATAATATATATTTTAAATAAAGGTGGGTCGAGTTGGGTTAGGAAAATTTGTGAACTTACTAACCCACCCACACTTAACCCAACTTGTTGTCAAAAATATTTTGGCAACTTGACCTAACCCAACCCATTAACCCTTAAAAACTAACCCAACCTACCTGGTTGGGTTAAATTGAGTTGGTTTTGAAGGACTAATGGGTTGACTATACACCCCTAATCTTATACCTCTCTCTCTCTCTCTCATATAGTGAGAATCTCATATGTATGTTAGATTAAACATTAAGAATTTAAAATTAGGGATGGCAATTTTTGCTCGACCCGTGAGTACCCGGCCTGGCTCGACCTTAATGGGCCGGGTTTTACCCGGTCCGATTAGGAATAGGGTCGGGTATGGGTTTTTAAAAAAAACCTGAAGCGGGTTCGGGTCGGGTCTGGGTTTTATCAAAAAAACCTGAGACCCGACCCGAGACCTGGCCCAGTTAAAAACCCGATACCCTAAAATTACAAAAATACCCTATATATATATATATATATATATATTCTAACCCTAATCCCTCATTTCTTCACTCCTTAGCAACCGACACTCACACTTCCTCAGTCCTCACTCCTCACCTTAGTCCGGCAGTCCCTCATTTCAACTCAGTCCGACACTCCCTCTCCTTCAGCTCACGCAATCAGCTAGTCCGACACACTCTCACTCCCTCAGTCACGCCTCCCTCGCCTCCTCACCTTCACTCTGAATAGAGAAAGAGACACCCTCCACCGCTGACGCCTCATTTTGCCGCATCGGCGGCCACCCCACCTGTAAGTTTTACTTCTTCTTTTTATTTTTGTTTGTTTCTAAATTTTGGATTTGATTGGTTAGAAAAATGTAACCAAAAACAAAAATGAATTCTCAACTTCTGATTCCAATTTCCAGTGCTTACAATATAGTTTCTTGCATCTCTTATGTATATAATTTGTAATGGCTCTCTTATCTTTTCTTTCCAGATGTTTTGCAATTTGCAAGAGCTAGTTTTCTTTGGTTTCTTTCTTTTTTCTTATCCTTATTGGGTCTCTTATTTTACATTTCTTTGGTTAGTGATTTGAGATTAGTTCGGAAATGAAGAGATTAAGAGACGATGGTAGCTCTTTGAGTGGAGACTCGTAAGTTTCTTTCTTTGTACACTTTTCTCTTTTGTTGTTTCTATTTTTTTTTTTTGGGTAGAAATAGAATTGTTTGATTCCTTAAGTTTTGTTTGGTTCTCTCAATAAAAAGTTCTGTTTTTGGTTTGCTAAAAGTTGTTTTTTAAACATCTCTAATGATTTTGCTTGGCGATTTTTTGTATGATGGAATTTGCTGAATTTTTATGGGTTATATTTCTGTACTATTGTTTGAATTTGAATCATGCTCTTGGCTGGTTTTTGTTTTAAAATTTTGGATTTTTTTTTTTCAGTTTTTCATTAAAATTTGTTTGGAGGTTTTGATTGCGTGGTGGTTCATTGAATTTGTTGTGGGTTTGGAGGTTTTCAATTTTTTAGTTGTGGGTTAGTTTTAAGGTTCGAAAATGATTTCGTATGTATTTCAATTTTTTTTGTCTAATTTATATTTATAAAATCAAAATTGTGTTTTTATATTTGCTAGCTACAATTTGATGAAGTTTATTCCATTTTTAATTCATTGTTGTTGTAGGTTATTCAACTATATCTGGAGATAGTACATTTCAATCCATTCTTGATGATGGGGAGCCAAATGAAGATGATGGGAGTTGTGTCACAATTGTGGAAGATTAAACATTTTGTATTAATTTGGTAGCTTTTTTAATTTCTTAGACTTGTTGGATTAATTTGTTGGTTTGTAATTATTCTAAACTTGTGGGATTTATTTTGTAGCTTTTTAATTTCTTCGACTCATTGGACTTTTGATACTTATTTCTTGGACTTGTTGGATTTATTTTATTTGTATGTTTAGCTGGTGATTTTAGTTATGATTTTGTTGATTAATGATTAAATGGTTATCTTAGGTAGGTAATTTATTGATTTAAAATCTTAGTTATGATTTATTGAATTATGATTATGATATTAGTCATGGTTTATTGATTTATAGATTTATAATTAACAGGTGATTTATTGATTTATGATTAGTAGCCTATGATTTGGACTGATTTGGCATTTGGGCCATGTTATCTAGGCTTGAATTGGAATATGCAGGCTTGAATGTAGGCAAAAATAAATTTGGGATTAAAATTTTTTTTTTTTGGTTGGGCCACGAATTGGGCCCAATTCCTAAACGGGGCCCGTGGGGCCCACAGGGCCCAGCTGGGGTGGGTCCGGGCCTTGGGAAAAAACCCGGTACCCTAAATGGGCCGGGTCTGGGCCACGGGTTTTGCCCCACGAGTCAGGTCCGGGTATGGAAAAACCCAACCCGAATCCGACCCGTTGCCATTCCTATTTAAAATCATATAATTTGTCAAAAGCTGGTACTTTAATCTTGTATAAGATCTTTATTTTTATTTTTTTATTATGATTATTCTATTTTAAAATGTAAAATAACACATCATATATATATATATATATAAACACTAATAACATGATTCCCTATCCGGATTTCATCATTTTGAGTACTAAAATATCCTTACATAAATTCTTAAACTTTCTAAACTACTCCTATCTTTTAGTTAAATAATTTTAAATTTAAAAACACAAACTGATTAAAAAAGTAATTTACTATTATAGAGAGGTGGTTTATAAGGCCTAAATGATTTATTTAAAAGGCCCAAATAACATTGGGTCATGGGCTAAAATAGGCACAATATGTGCTTCTTCAAGAGGAAAGCCTCCCTAGAGGATCCATACCTTGGACCACTGACCAAATGGTGTGTCATTATGGATCCAATGGTGAGTTCACCAAGGACCCCACCTGAAGTAAATATCTTCACCGAGCTAGCAAAGTTAATGCACCTACTGAGCTTTCGAGGAATGATTTTGGAACTTACAGGATTATCCGAGGAATCCTGTAAGGGAGGGTGTTTTCCCCTTTGCGAGAATCTCCTCCATCAGGGCTAATTTCCCGACAATCTCTATTTCCATCATGGCGCCTTACCTCTTGTTATAGGGCTAACACTTGTACTCTCAAGCAATCCATTTCCCGATCCTTGTTGGATTGGTTGGGTCCTGTGGAGTTCATTACAGACCTCTCCCTATGATGGGAACATGAGTTCCCTGCTGTAACTCCACTATGGCTCCGATCGGCCTTCCTTCCTCCATTCTGATAGTATGCTCATTTTTCCTGAGATTAGTCCTATAGACATGCTTGGTTGAGGTGACCTAGGAGCCCCATTCCTTCCTTGGCTCGTCATCTTAGCCCTAACTAACTTCTAATCCTATTGCTGGGTGAAAATTCTCATAGATGGCGTCAATTGTGGGGTCAAACATAATTATAGCAAAACAGTATTTGAGTTTTTAATCAACACAATTAATTTCTAACAAAAAGAGAATTTGATTCCATAATGGGAAGATTAGACAAGAAATCAAAGCCAAAGATGACAAAAAATCACACTTTCATATATGGAAATTGGTTTCAAGAGGTACATATGGTTGTTCTAAGGGAAGATACAAGTTTTTCACTCAATGTTTCACTCCCTTGTTCTTCGTTGGCCTTCTTTTATACTCCCTCCACATCTTCCTCCAACTATATCTTTCTTTGTTGGATTTAGGGAATACTTCTCCCATTAGCCCATCTTCCTGCCATTTCTTGATCATAAAAGTAGACTTTTGGGGTGTTCTCACTATTTAGGTTAGTCATTCAGCATTTAATGTGGCTAACATTAGGTAGGAAGTGCTCATCAATGTGGAGGTGACTATTACATTAGGCTTGCGTCGTCTTCCTCGAGAAGATAGCAGAAGCAATATCTTTGATTAACCAGCTGGTTGCTCCTTGGCTTGGTTGCTTTACCTCAGGACTACCAGGTTCCTCGGATTACTCGAGTAAAAAGCCTAAATGGTTTATCTGCTTTTGGGCTTTGGCTATCTCATATTTACATATGGGCCAGGCCCACGCCATGGAAGGGGATCTTTGGAATTTTTTCCTCACCCCAGAGTCTACAAGACCTCCAAATTTTGACCCCCACCTCCCACAAGTTAGATTATGCTAGAGTACGATTTATATTTCAAAAAAAGAAAAGAAAAAGAAGAAGACATTCTCCATCAAACAAATAATGTCCTTCGTTCTTCCACTCACCTTCATCAAAAGTAGAATTAAGAAGTAATTGATTACAGAAAATTCAGTTCATGCATTTCTTTAAATACTTTGAGGGTAATTAAGAAACCAAAGGAAAAAATAATGAAAAAAACCAAAAATTGATGATGGATAATCTGTGTGTGTGAGAGAGAGAGAGAGAGAGAGAGAGAGAGAGTGAAGAGAAGAGAAGAGAAGGTACTTGTGAAAGTGGAGATCCTTGGTATGTGTTTGTTAATTCTCCATTTTTTTTTGCTTTACTCCATCTTAGTTTGTTCCTCCATCTTCGCATTCTCTTAGGGTGTGTTTGGTTGGAGGTGAAATAGGGTGGATGGAAAATAATGGAGAGAAAATGGGTTTATGTGTTGTTTGGTAAGGAGGAAGGGAAAGAAAATTTTTGGGTGGGGCCCAGACATTTTCCACCTGGGTCCACACAAAACTTCTCTCTCCAAAATGGAGAGAAAACAAGCATGTAAAGCTTGTTACTTGTCTAATTACCATATTGCCTGTCACGCCCTGAACCCAACTATAAAGATAGGCATGTGACAATTGCCGCACACTTATAAAGTAAGCACCGCACAAGTGTACAAGGCTTTCTTAGCAACTAAAATTTATCCTAAAAAATTAAATCAAATAAATCCAAAATACCTCAACAATTTCTTTATGAATAGATCTCCAATAATTTAATAGGAACAAAATCCAAACCTCATGTACGTAATGCCAATTGGGCAATAAATATAAAACTATTAGAAGACCATCCAATCCCAAAATCACTAAACTTCTTTTCCTACTCACAACACAACATCAAAACTCTTAAAACTTGCTATTCTTCATAATCTGAAACTGGGGGGGAAAAAGGGGGTGAGCTGACAACTCAATAACCAAAATCCTAATAAGTTCTATCCAGCAATAGATCTATAAAGTAATAAGATGTTATATGAGCCTTCAAAAGTTATAATATACTATGGGTTTTCAAAAATAACTAAAGAAGTTTCATAATCTTAAAATAATAAGTTGCAAATAGATCACATACTTTAATCTTACAAATATATCATAAATGGTTTAGAAAGTAGGCAGCTTTCCATATATCAAAAGCTATAACTTACAATAGGTTCCAAAAATACATAAATAGTTTTAATGACTCAAAATAGTTCAAATACCCAAACATTTCCAAAATCACATATGTAGTTTTAAGGACTCAAAATAGTTCAAATATTTAAACATAATTCATATTCTTAACAATCTTATGACCATGGTCACACTATATCCCCGTGACTGGGCATCAGAGTACCAATGAATAACCCCTATTGGCTAGGTATCAGAATCAATTCATAGTCAGATTGTCCATAATCATATATATGAAATCATAGTTTCTAACAAAAATATATCTTATTCAAGCATGTATATAAAAATCATATACTCAGTATTAAAATATATTTGTAATAATCCTTTACTTGAAATCAGTAATACAATAGAAATAAAAATTCTAGGTATCAAAGTCAAAACATAGTCAGATTGTCTAAAATCATATATATCAAATCATAGTTTGAACAAAAATATATCTCATTCAAATACATACATACATACATATATATAATTATACACTTAATACTCAATATATTTGTGATAATTCTTTATTCTTTACTTTAAATCAATGTAGCTAAAACAATTAAATAAAATAGTAACAATTATAAAAAAATTTCAGTAGTTAAAATACAATAGTATAAGAAAAATAAAACCAATTAGGATAAGGTTACTTACCTTAGCTAACTCACCACATGGAACTTCTCCCTAACACTTTCTCTAAAATCCTTAGATATCACTTAACAATTTTGAAGCACCATTTACTCAATAATCAAATAATAAGAATAACTTGCAAGGTACTTGGCCAGAAGAGAAACTTCTAAAGTATCCAATAATTTCTCACTATTAAGTCTCCTACGGTTTCTCTATGGCTACATTTCACATTCTACAACACAAAAGACCATTTGTATTAACTCTGTTTAAATTTATTTCACGCAAAAATCCCAAGCACTATGTAATATAAGACTCCTCACAAAGGACAGAAAGGGAAGACAGAGGACCGGTCCTATAAGTGAGTGAGCAATGCTAACTAAAATTGCTAGTGAAAAGTTTCCATGAGATATCAAAAGATGATATGAAATCACATTATCCAAAGAATAAGTGGCATAGGGTGTATAATTACCATCAGCCTAGACCACCTAGTGAAGGAAACTTTTTTTTTTTATCCAACTTTCAAAAAAAATCAGATGATTCTCCCCCGAAGCACAAAATTTTAGTTCATTCAAAGCCTCTCTCGATCTTTGATTTTTTTTTTCCTCACTCGATTATATAGGCTAAAAAGTTAAAGCATTCATAAGGACTGAATACTCTGTAAAGCTGAGTACAATCTCTAACAAAAAGCCTCTGTCTCTTATCTTCATAGACTCTAAAGTCTAATAGGCTATTGGACTAATGGTGGTCTAACCAATAGTCCACTGTTTCTTATAATAAATATTCACAAAAGAGTAATATGCGCCCAAAACAACTCTGTGACCAACAAAGCACCAGAATTAAAGATATTATGGAGAAAGACGTACAGTGAAAAAGGGATTTTATCACCCAATTCCAACCCTTCTCTGTTTACACTTACGTTGTGAAACCCATAAGGAATTTTTTATTTTATAGATAATTTTGCTTATGGCCAAAATACCAACATAAAATATGCTCTAATTCTAAATATAGCTTAAATTTGAGAAGAAAGAGATTCTTGGGTGCTTACCTCAATTGTGCCGTCAATCTTTCACTACTTGAACAAACTCAGAAGTCCTCCAAAATATCTATCGTTGTACTCTAACTTAATTAGCTTATATATATAGCTAGAGTTTCAACCTAATTTTCTAAAAACTCCTATAATAATATTAATTATAAAAATTGACCCCTCAAAGAGATTTACTTCAATACCCCTCTTTTTAAAATTTTTTTTTTCCGGATATTACATTGCCCCAAATTAATGAGTCAATATCTCTCCTTGGCCTTGCTTCTCTTTTGTTTCTTTTGCATAGCTACATGCCCTTGTGAAGTAATCAAACAACTCTATCCAGATCGTTCTTTACCAAGTTTTTTTTTTTTTTTTTTTTGTTGTGCCACTAATGTATCATATATAATATAATATATTATATTATATATAATAATACAAGAAAATAGTAAAATGAGTACAAAAAAATATTATATTATGTATAATGTTATTTTATTAATTTTAATTAATAATAATTAATAATTTCTTCTTATTTAATGAGTACAAAGAAATTATATATTTTTTTTATGACAAAGAAATTATATTTTACATATTATGTACAAATGATATAATAGTAAATTTATACAAACTACATTTTCTATTCTCTCACTTTTCTCCATAACCAAACAAAATAACTAGCTAAATCTGAAAGTCTAGAGATGGCTGAGAAATATATCCGGCTTAATCTGAATATCTGGGGCGACAGAGAAATATATCCGACTTAATCTGAATATCTGGGGCGACAGAGAATTATATCCGGCTCAATTTAAAAAACTAGGTGCCACTGAGAACTATATTTAGCTTAATCTAAATATCTGGGGTGACTGAGAACTATATCCGACTCAATCTAAAAAATTGGGGGTGACAGAGAACTATATCCGGCTCAATCTGAATATCTGGGATGACTGAGTACTATATCTGACTCAGTCTAAAAATCTGGGGGTGACTAAGAACTATATCCGGCTAAATCTAAATATCTGGTGACGAAAGAGAACTATATCTGCCTCGGTCTAAACACATTAGGCGACTGAGAACTACATCCGGCCTAATCTAAAAATCTGGTGGTGACTGAGAACTATATCCGACTCAATCTAAAAAACTGGGGGTGACTGAGAACTATATCCAGCTCAATCTTGAGGTTAAAAGGTGGCTGAGAAAATATCCGGCTTAATTTGAATATCTGGGGCGACTAAGAATTATATCCAACTCAATCTAAAAAACTAGGCGCGACTGAGAACTATATTCGGCTCAATTTGAATATCTAAGGCGATTGAGAACTATATTTGAATCAATCTAAAAAATTGGGGTGACTGAGAACTATATCAGGCTCAATTTGAATATCTGGTGGCGACTAGGAACTATATCTGGCTCAATTTGAATATCTGAGGCGACTGAGAACTATATCCAGCTCAAGCTGAATAACTGGTGGCAACTGAGAACTATATCTGCCTCGGTCTGAATATCTGAGGCGACTGAGAACTACATTCGGCCCAATCTGAAAATCTGGTGGTGATTGAGAACTATATTCAGCTCAAGCTGAATATCTGGGGCGACTGAGAACCATATCTTGTTCAATTTGATGGTCTGAAGGTGACTGAGAACAATATCCGGCTCAATCTGAATATCTGCGCGACTGAGAAATATATTCGACTCAATCTAAAAAATTGGAGTGATTGAGAACTATATTTGGCTCAATCTAATTATCTGGGGCAACCGAGTACTATATCCGACTCAATCTAAAAATCAGGGGGGGACTAAGACCTACATTCGGTTCAATATGAATATCTGGTGGTAACTGAGAACTATATCCAGCTCAATCTGAAAATCTAGAGGTGACTGAGAACTATATCCTGCTCAATCTGAATATCTGAGGTGATTGAGAACTATATCTGGCTCAATCTAAAAATCTGGGGGTGATTGAGAACTATATTGGCTCAATTTAAATATCTTTGGTGACTGAGAACTATATCTGGCTCGGTCTGAATATCTGAGGCGGCTGAGAAATATATTTGGCTTATTCGAAAAATCTGGAGGTGATTGAGAACTATTTCTGCTTAAGCAGAATATCTGGGGCGATTGAGAACTATATCTGACTCAATCTGAAGGTTTGGAAGTGACAGAGAAACATATCCGACTCAATTTGAATATATAGGGTGATTGAGAACTATAGCCGGCTCTATCTAAAAATATAGGGGCAAGTATGAACTGTATCTGGCTCAATATGAATATCTAGGGTGACAGAGAACTATATCCAGCTCAATTTAAAGATTTGGAGGTGACAGAGAACTGTATCCGGCTTAATCTGAATATCTGGGGTGGCTATGAACTATATCCGGCTCAATCTGAAAATTTAAGGGGCGATTGAGAATTATATCTGGCTCAATTTGAACATCTGGGGGCAACTGAGAACCATATCTAGCTCGGTCTGAGTGTTTGAGGTGACTGAGGACTATATCCTACTTAATCTGAAAATTAGGCGGTGAATGAGATCTATATCTGGCTCAATTTGAATATCTAGGGGACTGAGAACTATATCCGACTCAATCTAAAAAACTAGGTGCGACTGAGAACTATATCTAGCTCAATCTCAATATCTAGGGCAGTAGAGAACTTTATCCTACTCAATCTAAAAAACTGGGGGCGACTGAGAACTGTATCTAGCTCAAGCCACAAACTAAAGTCCAATTGGGTAGGCCCAAAAGGCTAACCCATTTAGATAATCAGTTTTTATTTAATAAGATTTATTAAATAAGTAACTGCAAAGGTAGTTATAATGTACGTATGATGAAAAGAAAAGAACACAGTTTTTCTTTGGAAGGAGAAGAAGAAGAATTTTCTTTGAGAATCAACGTACAAAAGGACTAATTGAGGGACCACACTTCTTGGGCACCATATGGAATTGAGATGAAGATTAAAGGTATTCTTAAGTTTTGGTTTTGAATTTCACTGCATCAATGTACGCTTTCTATCCTTTATTCTAGAATTCAAGGTTACATGTTATCTCTCATAAATGAAGTAGATCCGTGATTGTTGCTTCCGTTGTGTGTTTTGTATGAGATGCAAAACCATATTTTCCAACATTGAGAACCATATCTGGCTTGGTCTGTATGTCTGAGGCGACTGAGAACTATATCCTACTCAATCTGAAAACCAGAAGGTGAATGAGCTTTATATCCGGCTCAATCTGAATATCTAGGCGACTGAGAACTATATTTGACTATATCTAAAAAACTAGGCGCGATTGAGAACTATATCAAGCTTAATCTCAATATCTAGGGTAGCAGAGAACTTTATCCGACTTAATCTAAAAATCTGGGGGTGACTGACAACTATATCAAGCTCAATCTTAATATATGGGTCGACTGAGTACTATATCCGACTTAATCTAAAAATCTAGGGGCGACTGAGAACTATATCCGGCTCAATTTGAATATCTAGTGGTGACTGAGAACTATATTTTCCTCAGTCTGAATATCTAAGGCAACTGAGAACTATATCTTGCTCAATCTGAAAATTTGGAGGTGACTGGGAACCATATCCGGCTCAAGCTAAATATCTGATGCGATTGAGTACTATATCTGACTCAATCTAAAAAATAGGGGGCGACTGAGAACTATATCCGGCTTAATCAAAACAGGGGCGACTGAGTGTTATATCCGACTTAATCTAAAAATCTGGAGGCAATTGACAATTATATTTGACTTAATCTAAAAATCTGGAGGTGACTGACAATTATATCTGACTTAATCTAAATATCTGGTGGCGACTGAGAAATATATCTTTCGCAATCTGAAAATCTGAGGCGACTGAGAACTATATTTGGATCGATCTGAAAATCTAGAGTTGAATGACAACTATATCCGGCTCAAGCTGAATAACTGGGGTGACTGAGAACTATATCTGGCTTAACCTAAAGGTTTAGAGGTGACTAAGAACTATATCCAGCCCAATTTGAATATCTGGTGGCGACTGAGAACTATATCTGCTCAAACTGAAAATCTGGGGTGACTGAGAATTATAGCCGACTCAATCTAAAAATCTAGGGGCAAGTATGAACGATATCTGGCTTAATCTAAATATCTAAGGCGACAGAGAACTATATCTAGCTCAATCTGAAGATCTGAAGGTGACAGAGAACTGTATCCGGATCAATCTGAACATCTAGGTTGGCTATGAACAATATCCGGCTCAATCTAAAAATTTGGGGGCGACTAAGAACCAAATCAGGCTCAATTTGAATACATGGGGGCGGCTCAAAACCATATCTGGCCCGATCTGAATGTCTAAGGCGATTGAGAACTATATCCTACTCAATTTGAAAATCAGAAGGTGAATGAGATCTATAGCTCAATCTGAATATCTGGGCAACTGAAAATTATATCGTACTCAATCTAAAAAACTAGGCGCGACTGAGAACTATATCCGGACCAATCTCAATATCTGGGGCGACTAAGTACTATATTCGACTCAATTTAAAAATCTGGGGGTGACTGAGAACTATATTCGGCTTAATCTGAATATCTGGGCGACTGAGAACTATATCCGACTCAATCTAAAAAACTAGGTGCGACTGAGAACTTTATCTGGATCAATCTCAATATCTAGGGTAGCAGAGAACTTTATCCGACTCAATCTAAAAAACTGGGGGCGACTGAGAACTATATCCAGCTTAATCTGAATATCTAGGGCGATTGAGTACTATATCCGACTCAATCTAAAAATCTGGGGGCGACTGAGAACTATATCCAGCTCAATCTGAATATTTGGTGGCGATTGAGAACTATATCTACCTTAGTCCGAATATCTGAGGCAAGTGAGAACTATATTCGGCTCAATCTAAAATTCTGGAGGTGACTGTGACTATAATCGGCTCAATTTGAATATCTGGGCGACTGAGAACTATATTCGGCTCAATCTAAAAAATTGAGGGCGTTTGAGAAATATATCAGATTCAATCTGAAAATCTGGGGGTGACTGAGAACTATATCTAGCTCAATTTGAATATCCGGTGGCAACTGAGAACTATATCTACCTCAGCCTGAATATCTAAGGCGAGTGAGAACTATATCCGGCTCAATTTGAAATTCTGGAGGTGACTGGGAACTATATCCAGCTCAATCTGAATATCTGGGGTGACTGACTACTATATCCGACTCAATCTAAAAAACTGGGGGCAACTGAGAACTATATCTGGCTTAATTTTAATATCAGGGGCGACTGAGTAATATATCCGACTCAATCTAAAAATCTGGGGGCGACTGAGAACTATATTCGACTCAATCTGAATATCTTGTGGCAACTAAGAACTATATCTTTCTCGGTTTTAATATCTTAGGCAATTGAGAACTATATTCAGATCAATCTAAAAATCTGGAGATGACTAAGAATTGTATCCGGCTCAAGCTGAATATTTGGGGCGACTAAGAACTGTATTTGGCTCCATCTGAATATCGAGGCGACTAAGAACTGTATTTGGCTCCATCTGAATATCTAGGCGACTAAGAACTGCATCCGACTCAATCTAAAAAATTGAGGGCGACTGAGAACTATATCCGACTTAATCTGAATACCTGGGGCGACTGAGTACTACGTCCGACTCAATCTAAAAATTTGGGGGCAGCGAAGAACTATATCTAGCTCAATTTGAATATCTAGCGGCGGATGAGAACTATCACTACCTTGGTCTGAATATCTGAGGCGACTCAGAACTATATCCCACTCAATCTGAAGGTCTAAAGGTGACTGAGAACTATATCCTACTCAATCTAAATATCTAGGTGACTAAGAACTGTATCGCACTCGATCTAAACCACTGGGGGCGATTGAGAACTATATCCGGCTCAATCAGAATATCTGGGGTGATTGAGTACTATTTCCGACTCAATCTAAAAATTCGGGGGCAATTGAGAACTATATCCGGCTTAATCTGAATATCTAGTGGCGACTCAGAACTATCTCTACCTCAGTTTGAATATCTGAGGTGACTCAGAACTATATATGGTTCAATTTGAAGGTATGGAGGTGACTGAGAACTATATTCGGCTTACTCTGAATTTCTGGGCGACTAAGAACTGTAACCCAATCAATCTAAAAACTGGGGGCGACTGAGAACTGTATCCTTTTATTTCTGAATATCTAGTGTGACTGAGTACTATGTTCGACCCAACCTAAAAATTTGGGGGCGACTAAGAACTATATTTGCCTCGGTCTGAATATCTAAGGCAATTGAGAACTATATCTGGATCAATTTGATAATTTGGAGCTGACTGAGAACTATATCGGGCTCAAGCTGAATATCTGGGGCAACTGAGAAATTTATCTGGCTCAATGGTTTGGAGGTGACTGAGAACTATATCTAGCTCAATTTGAAAATCTGGGTGATTGAGAACAATATCCGGCTCAATCTGAATATCTAAGGCGACTCAGAACTATATCTGGCTTAATTTAAAGGTCTAAAGGTGACTGAGAACTATATCTGGCTCAATTTGAATTTCTGGGCGACTAAGAACTATATCCCAATCAATTTAAAAAACTGGGGGCGACTGAGAACTATATCCCTTTAAGTCTGAATATTTAGGGTGACTGAGTAATATGTTCGACCCAATCTAAAAATTTGGGGCCGACTGAGAACTATATCTGCCTCGGTCTGAATATCTGAGGCAACTGAGAACTATATACGAATCAACATGAAAATTTGGAGCTGATTGAGATCTATATACGGCTCAAGTTGAATATCTGGGGCAATTGAGAACTTTATCTGGCTCAATCTGATGGTCTGGATGTGACTGAGAACTATGTCAGGCTCAATTTGAAAATCTGGGCGACTGAGAACTATATCCGACTCAATCTAAAAAATTGGGGTCGATTGAGAACTATATCCGACTCAATCTGAATATCTGGTGGCGACTAAGAACTATATCTTTCTCGATCTTAATATTTTGGCGGCTGAGAACTATATTCAGATCAATATGAAAATCTGGAGATGACTGAGAACTGTATCCAGCTCAAGCTGAAAATCTGGGGTGACTAAGAACTATAACTGGCTCAATCTGAAGGTCTGAAGGTGACTAAGAACTGTATTTGGCTCCATCTGAATATCTAGGCGACTAAGAACTGCATTCAACTCAATCTAAAAAACTGGGGGTGACTGAGAACTATATCTGGCTCAATCTGAATATCTGGGGCGACTAAGTACGATGTCGCACTCAATCTAAAAGTCTCGGGGCAGCAAAGAACTATATCTAGCTCAATTTGAATATCTGGCGGCGGATGAGAACTATCACTACCTTGGTCTGAATATCTGAGGCGACTCAGAACTATTTCCCACTCAATCTGAAGGTCTAGAGGTGTCTGAGAACTATATCTTGCTCAATCTGAATATCTGGGCGACTAAGAACTGTATCACACTCGATCTAAACCACTGGGGCGACTGACAACTATATTTGCCTTGGTCTGACTATCTGAGGTGACTGAGAACTATATTCGGCTCAATCTGAAAAACTGGAGGTAACTGGGAATTATTTAAGGCTTAAGCGGAATATCTAGGGCGACAGAGAACTATATCCGAGTAAATTGAAGGTCTGGAGGTGGCAGAGAACTATATCCATCTTAATCTGAATATCTAGGCGACTGAGAACCTTATTCGACTTAATCTAAAAAACTGGGGATGACAGAGAACTATATCTAGCTCAATTTGAATATTTGTGGCGACTGACTACTATATCTGACTCAATCTAAAAATCTAGGGGTGACTGAGAACTATATCCTGCTCAATCTGAATAGCTGGCCGACTGAGAAATAAATTCGACTCGATCTAAAAAACTGGAGGGGACTGAGAACTATATCTAGCTAAATCTAAATAACTATGTCGACTGACTATTATATCTGGCTAAATATAAATATTTAATAAGAATGAATGCCATATCTGACTCAATCAAAAAAACTAGGGGTGATTGAGAACTATATCTGACTCAATCTGAATATCTGGGGTGGCTAAGAACTATATCCGACTCAATCAAAAAATTTTGGGGTGACTAAGAACTATATCCTACTCAATCTGAAAATCAGAAGGTGAATGTGATTTATAACTGGGTCAATCTGAATATCTGGGCGACTGAGAACTATATTTGACTCAATCTAAAAAACTAGGCGCGACTGAGAACTATATCTTGCTTATTCTCAATATTTGGGGTGACTGAGAACTATATCAGACTCAATCTAAAAAGTTGGGGGCGATTAAGAACTATATTCGGCTCAATCTGAATATCTGGGGCGACTGAATACTATATCCGATTGAATCTAAAGATCTGGGGGCGATTGAGAACTATATCTGGCCTAATCTAAATATCTAGTGGTGACTGAGAACTATATCTACCTCAGTCTGAATATTAGAGGTGACTGAGAACTATATCCGGCTCAATCTGAAAATCTGGAGGTGACTGGGAACTACATCCAGCTTAAGCTGAATATCTGGAGGCGACTGAGAACTATATCCGGCTTAATCTGAAGGCCTGGATGTGACTGAGAACTATGTCAGGCTTAATCTGAATATCTGGGCGACTAAGAACTATATCCAACTCAATCTAAAAATCTGGGGAAACTGAGAACTATATCTGGCTTAATTTGAATATCTGGCTGGGACTTATGACTATATCTGCCTCAATTTGAATATTTGAGGCGACTGAGAACTATATCCGGCTGATTCTAAATATCTAGAGGTGACTGAGAAGTATTTCCGGCTCAAGCGGAATATCTGGGGTGACTGAGAACTATATCCGACTCAATCTGAAAATCTGGAGGTGACAGAGAACTATATCTGGCTCAAGCTGACTATCTGGAGTGACTGAGAAATTTATTAGGCTCAATCTGAAGTTCTAGAGGTGATTGAGCACTATATTCGGCTTAATCTAAAAAACTGGGGCAGATGGAAAACTATATCCGACTCGATTTGAATATCTGGGGTGGCTAAGAAATGTATTAGGCTCAATCTAAAAATCTGAGGGCAACTGAGAACTATATCCTGCTCAATTTGAATATTCGGGGGCGATTGAGAACCATATTTGGCTCAGTCTAAATGTTTGAGGCGACTGAGAACTATGTCTTACTCAATCTAAAAATTAGGAGGTGAATGAGATCTATATACGGCTTAATCTATATATCTGGGCGACTAAGAACTATATCCGACTCAATCTAAAAAACTAGGCACAACTGAGAACTATATCCGGCTCATTCTTAATATTTGGGGTGATTGAGAACTATATCCGACTCAATCTAAAAAGCCAGGGGCGACTGAGAACTATATCCGGCTCAATCTGAATATCTGGGGTTACTGAATACTCTATCCAATTGAATCTAAAAATTTGGGGGCGACTGAGAACTATATCTGCTTAATCTGAATATCTGGTGGTGACTGAGAACTTTATCTGCCTCAGTCTGGATATCTAAGGCGACTGAGAACTATATCCGGATTAATTCAAAAATCTGGAGGTGATTGGGAACTATATTTGGCTCAAGTTGAATATCTAGGGTGACTGAGAACTATATCCGGCTTAGTCTAATGGTCTGGATGTGACTGAGAACTCTGTTTGGCTCAATCTAAATATCTGGGTGACTGAGAACTATATTCGACTCAATCTAAAAAATTGGGGCCAATCGAGAACTATATTTGACTCAATCTAAATATCTGAGGCGACTGAGTACCATATCCCACTCAATCTAAAAATCTAGGGGAGATTGAGAACATTATCTGGCTCATTTTGAAAATCTGGAGGTGACTGAGAAGTGTTTCCGGCTCAAACAAAATATTTGGGGCCACTAAGAGCTAAATCTGGCTCATCCTGAAAATCTAGAGGTGACTGAGTAGTATTTCTGGCTCAAGCTAAATATCTAGGGCAACTAAGAACTATATCCGACTCAATTTGAAAATCTAGAGGTGACAGAGAACTATATCCAGCTTAAGCAGAATATCTGGAGGGACTGAGAACTTTATTCGGCTCAATCTGAAGGTCTAGAGGTGACTGAGAACTATATCCAGCTCAGCCTGAAGGTTTAGAGGTGACTGAGAACTATATCCGGCTTAATCTAAAAAACTGGGGTTGATTGAGAACTATATCTGACTCAATCTGAATATTTGGGGTGGCTAAGTACTGTATCCGGCTTAATCTAAAAATCTGGGGGCGACTGAGAACTATATCCTACTTAATCTGAAAATTAGGAAGTGAATGACATCTATATCTGGTTCAATCTGAATATCTGGGTGACAGAGAATTATATCTGACTCAATCTAAAAAGCTAGGGGCGACTAAGAACTATATCCATTATAATCTAAATATCTAGGGCAATTGAGTACAATATTTGACTTAATCTAAAAATATGGGGGGCGACTGTCAATTATATCCGGCTTAATCTGAATATCTGGTGTCGACTGAGAACTATATCGGCCTTAGTCTGAATATCTGAGGCGACTAAGAACTATATCCAACTTAATCTGAAAATCCGGAGGTGACTAGGAACTATATTCGGCTTAAGCCGAATATCTGGGGCAGCTGAGAACTATATCCAGCTCAACCTGATGGTCTGGATGTGACTGAGAACTATGTCCAGCTCAATCTGAATATTTAGGCGACTGAGAACTATATCCGACTCAACCTAAAAAAGTGGGGGCACCTGAGAACTATATCCGACTCAATCTGAATATTTGAGGCAACTGAGTACCATATCCGACTCAATCTAAAAAATTGGGGGAAACTGAGAACTTTCTCCGACTCATTCTGAAAATTTGGGGTGGACTGAGAAGTATTTCTGGCTTAAGCGGAATATCTGGGGCCACTGAGAACTATATCCAGCTTATTTTGAAAATCTAGAGGTGACTGAGTAGTATTTCCGGCTTAAGCGGAATATCTAGGGTGACTGAGAGTTATATCCGACTCAATATGAAAATCAAGAGGTGCAGAGAACTATATCCAGCTAAAGCGGAATATTTGGAGCGACTGAGAATTTTATCTGGCTCAATCTGAAGGTCTGGTGGTGATTGAGAACTATATCTGGCTCAATTTGAATCTCTTGGCGACTATGAACTATATCCGAATAAATCTAAAAAATTAGGGGCGATTGAGAACTATATCCGACTCAATCTGAATATCTGGTGCGATTGAGTTCTAAATCTGACCCAATCTAAAAAAATGGGGGAGGCTTAGAACTAAATCTGGCTTAATCTGAAAATCTAGTGGTGATTAAGAACTATTTGTGCCACTGTCTTAATATCTGAGGTGACTGAGAACTATATCCGGCCCAATCTGAAAATCTGGAGGTGGCTGAGAGTTATTTCCGGTCAAGTGGAATATTGCGGGCGACTGAGAACTCAATCCGACTCAATCTGAAGGTCTGGAGGTGCCAGAGAACTATATCTTGCTAAATCTAAATATCTAGGCAACAGAGAACTATATCCGACTCAATCTAAAAAAATGGGGCCGACTGAGAACTATATCTGGCTAAATCTAAATATCCAATGCGACTGAGTGCTATATTCGACTCAATCAAAAAAACTGGGGGCAACAGAAAACTATATAGAGCTCAATGTGAATATTAAGGGCGTCTAAGTATTATATTGTCTGGATGTGACTGAGAACTATGTCTGGGTCAATTTGAATATCTGGGCGACTGAGAACTATATGACTCAATCTAAAAAAGTAGGCGCGATTGAGAACTATATCCGACTTATTCTCAATACTGGGGTGACTGAGAACTATATCAGACTCAATCTAAAAGCTGTGAGCGACAGAGAACTATATCCGACTCAATCTAAATATCTGGGGTGATTGAGAACTAAATCCGGCTTAATCTGAATATCTGGTGGTGACTAAGAACTATATCTTCCTCAGTCTAAATATTTGCGGCGACTAAGAACTATATCCGGCTAAATCTGAAAATCTGGAGATGACTGGAAACTATATCCAGCTCAAGCTGAATATCTGGTGGCGACTGAGAACTATATCTGCATCGCTCTGACTATCTTAGGCGATTAAGAACTATGTCCGGCTCAATCCTAGTATCTGGGGCAACTGAGAACTATATCCGGTTTAATCTGAATATATGGGGTGGTTAAGAATTATATCAGGCTCAATCTGAAGGTCTAAAGGTGACTGGGAACTATATTCGACTCAATCTGAATATCTGGAGGACTAAGAACTATATCCGACTCAATCTAAAAAACTGGGGGCGATTGAGAACAATATCCGGTTCAATTTGAATATCTAGGGCGACTGAGTAATATGTTCGACCCAATCTAAATATCTGGGGGCAACTAACAACTATATCCGGTTCAATTCGAATATCTGGTGGCCAATGAGAACTATATTTGCCTCGATCTGATTATCTGAGGCGACTGAGAACTATATCTAGCTCAATCTTAATATCTGGGGCTACTGAGAACTATATCTAGCTTAATCTAAAGATCAGGAGATGACTGAGAACTATATCCAGCTCAATCTAAAAATTTAGGGATGACAAAGAACTATATCCGGCTCAATTTGAATATTTAGGGGTGACTAAGAACCATATATGGCTTGGTTTGAATGTTTGAGGCGACTGAGAACTATATCCTACTCAATCTGAAAATCAGGAGGTGAATGAGATCTATATCCGGCTCAAACCAAATATCTGGGCGACTGAAAACTATATCCGACTTAATCTAAAAAACTAGGTGCGACTGAGAACTGTATCTAGCCTATTCTCAATTTTTGGGGCGACTGAGAACTATATTCGACTCAATCTAAAAGCTGTGAGTGATAGAGAACTATATCCGGCTCAATCTGAATATCTGGGGCGACTGAGAACTAAATCCGGCTTAATCTGAATAACTGGTGGTGACTGAGAATTATATCTTCCTCAGTCTGACTATTTACGGCGACTGAGAATTATATCCGGCTAAATTTGAAAATCTGGAGGTGACTGGAAACTATATCCGGCTCAAGCTGAATATCTGGGGCGACTGAGAACTATATCCGGCTCAATCTAAATATTTGGGGTGATTGAGAACTAAATCTGGCGTAATCTAAATATCTGGTGGCGACAGAGAACTATATCTTCCTCAATCTAAATATTTATGCTGATTGAGAACTATATCCGGCTAAATCTAAAAATCTGGAGGTGACTGGAAACTATATCCAGCTCAAGCTGAATATTTGGGGCAACTAAGAACTATATCTGGCTAAATCTGAATGTGTGGAGGTGACTAAGAACTATATCTGGCTCAATATGAATATCTAGGTGACTGAGAACTGTATCTGACTCAATATAAAAAACTGGGGCGACTAAGAACTATATTCGACACAATCTAAATATCTGGGGTGATAGAGTACTATGTTCGACCCAATCTAAAAATCTGGGGGCGACCGTGTACTATATCTGACTCAATTTGAATATCTGGTGGCGACTGAGAACTATATCTGCATCGGTCTGCTATCTTAGGCAACTGAGAACTATGTCCAGCTCAATCCTAGTATCTGAGGCGACTGAGAACTATATCTGGTTCAATCTGAATATATAGGGTGGTTAAGAACTATATCCGGCTCAATCTGATGGTCTAAAGGTGACTGGGAACTATATCCGGCTCAATTTGAATATCTGGAGGACAAGAACTATATCCGACTCAATCTAAAAAACTGGGGGCGATTGAGAACAATATCCAGTTCAATCTGAATATCTAGGGCGACTGAGTACTATGTTCGACCCAATCTAAAAATCTAGGGGCGACTGAGAAATATATCCGGTTCAAATTGAATATCTGGTGGCCAATGAGAACTATATTTGCCTCGGTCTGATTATTTGAGGTGACTGAGAACTATATCTAGCTCAATCTTAATATCTGGGGCTGTTAAGAACTATATCCTACTAAATCTAAAAATCAGGAGGTGAATGAGATCTATATCCAGCTCAATTCAAATATCTAGGCGACTGAAAACTATATCCGACTCAATCTAAAAAACTAGGTGCGACTGAGAACTGTATCCAGCATATTCTCAACATTTGGGGCGACTGATAACTATATTCGACTCAATCTAAAAGCTGTGAGCGACAGAGAACTATATCCGGCTCAATCTGAATATCTGGGGCGACTAAGAACTAAATCCGGCTTAATCTGAATAACTGGTGGTGACTGAGAATTATATCTTCCTCCGTCTGACTATTTGTGGCGACTGAGAATTATATCTGGCTAAATTTGAAAATCTGGAGGTGACTGGAAACTATATCCGGCTCAAGCTGAATATCTGGGGCGGCTGAGAACTATATCCGGCGTAATCTGAATATCTGGTGGCGACAGAGAACTATATCTTCCTCAATCTAAATATTTGCGGTGATTGAGAACTATATCTGGTTAAATCTGAAAATCTGGAGGTGATTGGAAACTATATCCAGCTCAAGCTGAATATTTGGGGCAACTAAGAACTATATCCAGCTCAATCTAAAAATTTGGGGACGACAAAGAACTATATCCGGCTCAATTTGAATATTTAGGGGTGACTAAGAACCACATATGGCTTGGTTTGAATGTTTGAGGCGACTGAGAACTATATCCTACTCAATCTGAAAATCAGGAGGTGAATGAGATCTATATCCGGTTCAATCCAAATATCTGGGCGGCTGAAAACTATATCCGACTCAATCTAAAAAACTAGGTGCGACTGAGAACTGTATCCAGACTATTCTCAATTTTTGGGGCGACTGAGAACTATATTTGACTCAATCTAAAAGCTGTGAGCGACAGAGAACTATATCCGGCTCAATCTGAATATCTGGGGCGACTGAGAACTAAATCCGGCTTAATCTGAATAACTGGTGGTGACTGAGAATTATATCTTCCTCAATCTGACTATTTGCGGCGACTGAGAATTATATCCGGCTAAATTTGAAAATCTGGTGGTGACTGGAAACTATATCTGACTCAAGCTGAATATCTGGGGCGACTGAGAACTATATCCGACTCAATCTAAATATCTAGGGTGATTGAGAACTAAATCTGGCGAAATCTGAATATCTGGTGGCGACAGAGAACTATATCTTCCTCAATCTAAATATTTGCGGTGATTGAGAACTATATTCGGCTAAATCTGAAAATCTGGAGGTGACTGGAAACTATATCCAGCTCAAGCTGAATATTTGGGGCAACTAAGAACTATATCTGGCTAAATCTGAAAGTGTGGAGGTGACTAAGAACTATATCTGGCTCAATCTGAATATCTAGGTGACTGAGAACTGTATCTGACTCAATATAAAAAACTGGGGCAACTAAGAACTATATTCGACACAATCTAAATATCTGGGGTGATTGAGTACTATGTTCGACCGAATCTAAAAATCTGGGGGCGACTGTGTACTATATCTGACTCAATTTGAATATCTGGTGGCGACTGAGAACTATATCTGCATCGGTCTGCTATCTTAGGCGACTGAGAACTATGTCCAGCTCAATCCTAGTATCTGGGGTGACTGAGAACTATATCTGGTTCATTCTGAATATATGGGGTGGCTAAGAACTATATCCGGCTTAATTTGAAGGTCTAAAGGTGACTGGGAACTATATTCGGCTCAATTTGAATATCTGGAGGACTAAGAACTATATCCGACTCAATCTAAAAAATTGAGGGCGATTGAGAACAATATCCAGTTCAATCTGAATATCTAGGGCGACTGAGTACAATGTTCGACCCAATCTAAAAATCTGGGGGCGACTGAGAAATATATCCGGTTCAATTCGAATATCTGGTGGCCAATGAGAACTATATTTGCCTCGGTCTGATTATCTGAGGCGATTGAGAACTATATCTAGCTCAATCTTAATATCTGGGGCTATTAAGAACTATATCCTACTCAATCTAAAAATCAGGAGGTGAATGAGATCTATATCCGGCGCAATCCAAATATCTGGGCGACTGAAAACTATATCCGACTCAATCTAAAAAACTAGGTGCGACTGAGAACTGTATCCAGCCTATTCTCAATATTTGGGGCGACTGATAACTATATTCGACTCAATCTAAAAGCTGTGAGCGACAGAGAACTATATTCGGCTCAATCTGAATATCTGGGGCGACTGAGAACTAAATCCGGCTTAATCTGAATAACTGGTGGTGATTGAGAATTATATCTTCCTCAGTCTGACTATTTGCGGCGACTGAGAATTATATCCGGCTAAATTTTAAAATCTGGAGGTGACTGGAAATTATATCCTGCTCAAGTTGAATGTCTGGGGCGACTGAGAACTATATCTGGCTCATTTGAAGGTCTGGAGGTGACTAAGAATTGTATCTGGCTCAATCTAAATATCTGGGTGACTGTGAACTATACCCGACTCAAAATAAAAAACTGGGGTGACTAAGAACTTTATCCGACTAAATCTAAATATCTGGGGTGATTGAGTACCATGTTCGACCTAATCAAAAAATCTGGGGGCGACTGTGTACTATATCTGCATCGGTCTAACTATCTTAGGCGGCTGAGAACTATATCCGGCTTAATCCTAGTATCACGGGCGACTAAGAACTGTATCCGGTTCAATCTGAATATATGGGGTGGCTAAGAACTATATCTTGCTCAATTTAAAAATCTGGGGGCGACTGAGAGCCATATTTGGCTCGGTCTAAATGTCTGAGGTAACTGAGAACTATATCGTACTCAATCTAAAATTAGGAGGCGAATGAGATCTATATCCGGCTTAATCTCAATATTTGGGTGACTGAGAACTATATCCGACTCAATTTGATAATCTGGAGGTGACTCGAAACTATATCCCGCTCAAGTTGAATATCTGTGGCGACAAAGAACTACATCCGGCTCAATCTGAAGGTCTGGAGGTGATTGAGAACTATATTTGGCTCAATCTGAATATCTGGGTGACTAAGAACTATATTCGACTTAATCTGAATATCTGGTGGCCACTGAGAATTATATTCGGCTCAATCTGAATATTTGATGGCGACAGAGAACTATCTCTGCCCCGGTCTAAATATCTGAGGCGACTGAAAGCTATATCTCGCTCAATCTGAATATCTAGAGGTGACTGAGAACTATATGTGGCTCAATCTGAATATCTAGGCGACTAAGAACTGTGTCCAACTCAATCTAAAAATCTGGGGGCAACTGAGAATTATATTTGGCTCAATTTGAATATTTGGTGGCGACTGAGAGTTATCTCTGCCCTGGTCTGAATATCTGAGGCCACTGAAAACTATGTCGGGCTCAATCTGAAAATCTGTAGGTGACTGAGAACTATATGCGGCTCAATCTAAATATCTGGGCTGACTAAGAACTATATCAGGCTTAATCTAAAAATTTGGAGACGATTTAGAACTATATCAGGTTCAATTTAAATATTTGTGGCGATTGAGAACTATATCTGGCTCGGTTAGAATATCTAAGGCGACTGAGAACTATATCAAACTCAATCTGAAAATCTGAAGGTGATTGAGAACTATTTTCGGCTCAAGCAGAATATTTAGGGGGACTGAGAACTATATCCAAGTCAATCTGAAGGTCTGGTGGTGACGGAGAACTATATATGGCTCAATTAAATATCTAGTCGACCAAGAACTATATTCGACTAAATCTAAAAAATTGGGGGTGACTGAGAACTATATTCGACTCAATCTAAAAACTGGGGGCGACTGAGAACTATATTTAGCTCAATATGAATATCTAGGGTAACTGAGTACTATGTCCGACTCAATCTAAAAAACTGAGGCGATTGACAACTATATCTGGCTCAAGCTGAATATCTGGAGCGACTGAGAATTATATCCGGCTCAATCTGAATATCTGGGTGACTGAGAACTGTGTCCGACACAATCTAAAAAACTGGGGGTGACTGAGAACTATATCAGGCTTAATCTGAATATTTATGGCGACTGAATACGATGTCCAACACAATCTAAAAATCTGGGGGCAACTGAGAACTATATCCAGCTTAATTGAATATCTAGGCGGCTGAGGACTATATTTGACACAATCTAAAAAATTTGGGGTGACTAAGAACTATATCCGACTCAAGCTGAATATTTGGCACGACAGAGAATTATATCCGGCTTAATCTGAAGGTTTGGAGGTGACGTAGAACTATATCCGGCTCAATCTGAATATTTGGGCAACTAAGAACTGTGCCCGACTCAATCTAAAAATCTGGGGGTAACCGAGAACTATATCCGGCTCAATTTGAATATCTAGGGCGACTGAGTACTATGTTCGACTCAATCTAAAAATCTGTGGGCAACTGAGAACTATATTTGGCTCAATTTGAATATCTGGTGGCGGCTGAGAACTATCTTTGCCCCGGTATGAATATTTGAGGCGACTGAAAACTATATTTGGCTCAATCTGAAAATTTGGAGGTGACTGAGAACTATATGCGGCTCAATCTTAATATATGGGGTGGCTAAGAACTATGTCCAACTTAATTTAAAAATCTGGCGGCGACTAAGAACTATGTTCGGCTCAATTTTAATATCTGGGGGTGACTGAGAACCACATTTGGCTCCGCCTAAATGTCTGACGCAACTGAGAACTATATCCTACTCAATCTGAAATTAGGAGGTGAATGAGATCTATATTTGGTTCAATCTGAATATTTGGGGGACTAAGAACTATATCTGACTCAATCTGATAATCTAAAGGTGACTCGGAACTATATCTCGCTCAAGTTGAATATCTGTGGCGATGGAGAACTACATCCGACTCTATCTCAATATCGGGGCGACTGAGAACTATATTCGACTCAATCTAAAAAACTGGGGCGACTGACAACCATATCTGGCTCAAGCTGAATATCTGGAGTGACTGAGAGTTATATCCGGCTTAATCTGAAGGTCTGAAGGTGACTTAGAACTATATGTGGCTCAATTTGAATATATGGGCGACTAAGACCTGTGTCCGACTGAATCTAAAAAACTAGGGTCGATTGAGAACTATATTCTGCTCAATTTGAATACCTTGAGCGACTGAGTACTATGTCCGACTCAATCTAGAAATCTGGGGGCAACTGAGAATTATATTCCGTTCAATCTGAATATTTGGTGGCGACTGAGAACTATCTTTGCCCCGGTCTGAATATCTGAGGCGATTGAAAACTATATCTCGCTCAATCTGAATATCTGGAGGTGGCAGAGAACTATATGCAGCTCAATCTAAATATCCGGGCGACTAAAAACCGTGTCTGACTCAATCTAAAAAATTGGGGGCAACTGAGAATTATATTTGGCTTAATCTGAATATTTGGTGGCGACTGAGAGCTATCTCGGCCTCGGTCTGAATATCTGAGGTGACTTAAAACTATATTTGGCTCAATCTGAATATCTGGGGTGACTGAGAACAATATCAGGCTTAATCTAAAAATTTGGGGACGATTAAGAACTATATCAGGTTCAATTTAAATATCTGTGATGACAAAGGAAATATCTCTGGCTTGGTCAGAAAATCTGAGGCGACTAAGAACTATATCCAACTCAATCTGAAAATCTGGAGGTGACTGAGAACTTTTTCCAGCTCAAACAGAATATCTGGGGTGACAGAGAACTATATCCAAGTCAATCTGAAGGTCTGGTGGTGACGGAGAACTATATTCGGCTCAATTGAATATCTGGGCGACTTAGGACTATATTTGACTCAATCTAAAAAATTGGGGACTATATCCAACACAAGCTGAGTATCTGGAGCGACTGAGAATTATATCCAGCTCAATCTGAAGGTCTGAAGGTGACTTAGAACTATACCCGGCTCAATTTGAATATTTAGGCGACTAAGAACTCTGTCCGATTCAATCTAAAAAATTGGGGGCGACTAAGAACTATATCCAGCTCAATCTAAATATCTAGGGTGACTGAGTACTATGTCCGACTCATTCTAAAAATCTGGGGGCAACTGAGAATTATATTCAGCTAAATCTGAATATCTGGGGTGACTGAGAACCACATCAGGCTAAATCTAAATATTTGGGGGCAATTCAGAACTATATCAGGTTCAATTTAAATATCTGTGGCGACTGTGAACTATATCTGGCTCGATCAGAATATCTGAGGTGACTGAGAACTATATCCAACTCAATCTAAAAATTTGGAGGTGACTGAGAACTTTTTCCGGCTCAAGCAGAATATCTGGGGCGACTGAGAACTATATCCATGTGAATCAGAAGGTCTGGTGGTGACGGAGAACTATATCCGGCTCAATTGAATATCTTGGCGACTAAGGACTATATTCGTCTCAACCTAAAAAATTGGGGGCGACTATGAACTACATCTAACTCAATCTGAATATTTGGGGCGACTGAGTACTATATCCTGTTCAATCTGAATATCTAGGCGACTGAGAACTATATACGACTCAATCTAAAAAACTGGGGGCTACTGAGAACAATATCCAGCTCAATCTAAATATCTGGGGTGACTGAGAAATATATCCGACTCAATCTAAAAAACTGGGGCGACTGACAACTATATCTGGCTCAAGCTGAATATTTGGGGCGACAGAGAAATATATTCGGCATAATTTGAATATATGGGCGACTAAGAACTATATTTGACTCAATCTAAAAAATTGGGGGCGACTGAGAACTATATCCGACTCAAGCTAAATATCTAGAGCGACTGAGAATTATATCCGGCTCAATCTGAAGGTCTGGAGGTGACTTAGAACTATGTTCGGCTCAATCTGAATATCTGGGCAGCTAAGAACTGTGTCCGACTTAATCTAAAAAACTAGGGGCGACTGAGAACTATATCCGGCTCAATCTGAATAACATGGGCGACTGAGTACTATGTCCGACTCAATATAAAAATCAGGGGGCAAATGAGAATTATATTCGTCTTAATCTGAATATCTGGTGGCGGCTGAGAACTATCTCTGCCTTGGTCTGAATATCTGAGGCAACTGAAAATTATATATGGCCCAATCTAAAAATCTAGGGGTGACTGAGAACTATATGCAGCTCAATCTGAATATCTGGGGTGACTGAGAACTATAACAGGCTCAATCAAAAATACTGGGCGACTGACAACTGTATCTGGCTTAAGCTGAATATCTAGAGCGACTGAGAATTATATCTGGCTCAATTTGAAGGCTGGAGGTGACTTAGAACAATGTCCGGCTCAATCTGAATATCTGGGGTGACTGAGAATTATATCAGGCTCAATCTAAAAAACTGGGGCGACTGACAACTATATTCGGCTCAAGCTGAATATTTGGGGCGACAGAGAATTATATTTAGCTTAATTTGAAAATCTAGGAGCCTAAGAACTATATCCGACTCAATCTAAAAAACTGGGGGTGACTGAGAAATATATCTAGCTCAATCTGAATATCTAGGGTGATTGACTACCATGTTTGACTCAATTTAAAAAACTGGGGTGACTGACAACTATATTTGGCCCAAGCTGAAAATCAGAAGCGACTGATCATTATATTTGGCTCAATCTGAAGGTTTTGAGGTGACTTAGAACTATATTCGGCTCAATCTGAATATCTGGATGACTAAGAACTGTGTCCGACTCAATATAAAAAACTGGGTACGACTGAGAACTATATCCAGCTTAATTTGAATATCTAGGGCGACTGAGTACTATGTCCGACTCAATCTAAAAATCTGAGGGCGACTGAGAATTATATCCAGCTCAATTGAATATCTGGGCGACTAAGGACTACATTCTACTCAATCTAAAAAATTAGGGGGCACTGAGAACTATATCCGACTCAAACTGAATTTCTAGAGCGACTGAGAATTATATCCGCTCAATTTGAAGGTCTAGAGGTGACTTAGAACTATGTTCGGCTCAATCTGAATATCTGGGCGGCTAAGAATTGTGTTCGGCTCAATCTAAAAAACTGGGGGCGACTGAGAACTATATCTAGCTCAATTTGAATATCATTGGCGACAGAGTACTATGTCCGACTCAATCTAAAAATATGGGGGCAACTGAGAATTATATTCGTCTCAATCTGAATATCAGGTGGCGACTGAGAACTATCTCTGCCCCGGTCTGAATATCTGAGGCGACTGAAAACTATATTTGGCTCAATCTGAAAATCTAGGGGTGACTGAGAACTATATGCAGCTCATTTTGAATATCTGGGGTGACTGAGAACTATATCAAGCTCAATCAAAAATACTCGGCGACTGACAACTGTATCTGGCTTAAGCTAAATATCTGGAGCGACTAAGAATTATATCCGGCTCAATCTGAAGGCTGGAGGTGACTTAGAACTATGTCCAGCTCAATCTGAATATCTGGGGTGACTGAGAACTATATCAGGCTCGATCTAAAAAACTGGGGCGACGAACAATTATATCTGGCTCAAGCTGAATATCTGGGGCGACAGAGAACTATATTCGGCTTAATTTGAATATCTGGGCACCTAAGAACAATATCCGACTCAATCTAAAAAACTGGGGGTGATTGAGAAATATATCTAGCTCAATCTGAATATCTAGGGTGATTGAGTACTATGTTCGACTTAATCTAAAAACTGGGGCGACTTACAACTATATCTGGCTCAAGCTGATTATCTGAAGCGACCGATAATTATATTCGGCTCAATCTGAAGGTCTGGAGGTGACTTAGAACTATATCCGGCTCAATCTAAATATCTGGATGACTAAGAACTGTGTCCGACTCAATCTAAAAAACTACGGGTGACTGAGAACTATATCCAGCTTAATTTGAATATCTAGGGCGATTGAGTACTAT
The DNA here is from genome assembly GCA_023736055.1 of Quercus glauca. NCBI lineage: Eukaryota > Viridiplantae > Streptophyta > Magnoliopsida > Fagales > Fagaceae > Quercus > Quercus glauca. The sequence goes on from CM043315.1 coordinate 6,540,932, forward strand.
GTCCGACACAATCTAAAAATCTAAGGGCAACTGAGAATTATATCCAACTCAATTGAATATCTGGGCGACTGAGGACTACATTCTACTCAATCTAAAAAATTAGGGGGTACTGAAAACTATATCCGACTCAAGCTGAATTTCTAGAGCGACTGGGAATTATATCCGGCTCAATTTGAAGGTCTAGAGGTGACTTAGAACTATGTTTGGCTCAATCTAAATATCTGGGCGACTAAGAACTGTGTCCGGCTCAATCTAAAAAATTGGGGGCAACTGAGAACTATATCCAGCTCAATCTGAATATCATGGGTGACTAAGTACTATGTCTGACTCAATCTAAAAATCTGGGGGCAACTGAGAATTATATTCATCTTAATTTGAATATCTGGTGGCGACTAAGAACTATCTTTGCACCGGTCTGAATATCTAAGGCGACGAAAACTATATCTGGCTCAATCTGAAAATATAGGGGTGACTGAGAACTATATGCAGCTCATTCTGAATATCTGGGGTGACTGAGAACTATATCAGGCTCAATCAAAAATACTGGGCGACTGACAACTGTATCTGGCTTAAGCTGAATATCTGGAGCGACTGAGAATTATATCCGGCTCAATCTGAAGGCTGGAGGTGACTTAGAACTATGTCCGGCTCAATCTGAATATCTGGGGTGACTAAGAACTATATCAGGCTCAATCTAAAAAACTGGGGCGACTGACAACTATATCTTGCTCAAGCTGAATATCTGGGGCGACAGAGAATTATATTCGGCTTAATTTGAATATCTGGGCGCCTAAGAACAACATCCGACTCAATCTAAAAAACTGGGGGTGATTGAGAAATATATCTAGCTCAACCTGAATATCTAGGGTGATTGAGTACTATGTTCGACTTAATTTAAAAAACTGGGGCGACTGACAACTATATCTGGCTCAAGCTGATTATCTGAAGCGACCGATAATTATATTCGGCTCAATCTGAAGGTCTGGAGGTGACTTAGAACTATATCCGGCTCAATCTGAATATCTGGATGACTAAGAACTGTGTCCGACTCAATCTAAAAAACTAGGGGCGACTGAGAACTATATCCAGCTTAACTTGAATATCTAGGGCGATTGAGTACTATGTCCGACACAATCTAAAAATCTAAGGGCAACTGAGAATTATATCCAGCTCAATTGAATATCTGGGCGACTGAGGACTACATTCTACTCAATCTAAAAAATTAGGGGGTACTGAAAACTATATCCGACTCAAGCTTAATTTCTAGAGCGACTGAGAATTATATCCGTCTCAATTTGAAGGTCTAGAGGTGACTTAGAACTATGTTCGGCTCAATCTAAGTATCTGGGCGACTAAGAATTGTGTCCGGCTCAATCTAAAACAATTGGGGGTGACTGAGAACTATATCAAGCTCAATCTGAATATCATGGGCGACCGAGTACTATGTCTGACTCAATCTAAAAATCTGGGGGCAACTGAGAATTATATTCGTCTTAATTTGAATATCTGGTGGCGACTAGGAACTATTTCTGTCCCGGTCTGAATATCTGAGGCGACGAAAACTATATCTGGCTCAATTTGAAAATCTAGGGGTGACTGAGAACTATAGGCAGCTCATTCTGAATATCTGGGGTGACTGAGAACTATATCAGGCTCAATCAAAAATACTGGGCGACTGACAACTGTATCTGGCTTAAGCTGAATATCTGGAGCGACTGAGAATTATATCCGGCTCAATCTAAAGGCTGGAGGTGACTTAGAACTATGTCCGGCTCAATCTGAATATCTGGGGTGACTGAGAACTATATCAGGCTCGATCTAAAAAACTGGGGCGACTGACAACTATATCTGGCTCAAGCTGAATATCTGGGGCGACAGAGAATTATATTCGGCTTAATTCGAATATCTGGGCGCCTAAGAACAATATCCGACTCAATCTAAAAAACTGGGGGTGATTGAGAAATATATCTAGCTCAATCTGAATATCTAGGGTGATTGAGTACTATGTTCGACTCAATCTAAAAAACTGGGGCGACTGACAACTATATATGGCTCAAGCTGATTATCTGAAGCGACCGATAAATATATTCGGCTCAATCTGAAGGTCTGGTGGTGACTTAGAACTATATTCTGCTCAATCTGAATATCTGGATGACTAAGAACTGTGTCCGACTCAATCTAAAAAACTAGGGGTGACTGAGAACTATATCCAGCTTAATTTGAATATCTAGGGCGATTGAGTACTACGTCCGGCACAATCTAAAAATCTGAGGGCAACTGAGAATTATATCCAGCTCAATTGAATATCTGGGCAACTGAGGACTACATTCTACTCAATCTAAAAAATTAGGGGGTTCTGAGAACTATATCCGACTCAAGCTGAATTTCTAGAGCGACTGAGAATTATATCCGGCTCAATTTGAAGGTCTAGAGGTGATTAGAACCATGTTCGGCTCAATCTGAATATTTGGGCGGCTAAGAACTGTGTCCGGCTCAATCTAAAAAGCTGAGGGCGACTGAGAACTATATCCAGCTCAATCTGAATATCATGGGTGACTGAGTACTATGTTCGACTCAATCTAAAAATCTGGGGGCAACTGAGAATTATATTCGTCTCAATCTGAATATCTGGTGGCAACTGAGAACTATCTCTGCCCCGGTCTGAATATCTGAGGTGACTGAAAACTTTATCTGGCTTAATCTGAAAATCTAGGGTTGATTGAGAACTATATGTAGCTCATTCTGAATATCTAGGGTGACTGAGAACTATATCAGGCTCAATAAAAAAGACTGGGTGATTGACAACTGTATCTGGCTTAAGCTGAATATCTAGAGCGACTGAGAATTATATCCGGCTCAATCTGAAGGCTGGAGGTGACTTAGAACTATGTCCGGCTCAATCTGAATATCTAGGGTGACTGAGAACTATATCAGGCTCGATCTAAAAAACTGGGGCGACTGACAACTATATCTGGCTCAAGCTAAATATCTGGGGCGACAGAGAATTATATTAGGCTTAATTCGAATATCTAGGTGCCTAAGAACAATATCCGACTCAATCTAAAAAACTGGGGGTAATTGAGAAATATATCTAGCTCAATCTAAATATCTAGGGTGATTGAGTACTATGTTCGACTCAATCTAAAAAACTGGGGTGACTGACAACTATATCTGGCTCAAGCTGATTATCTGAAGCGACCGATAATTATATTCCGCGCAATCTGGAGGTCTGGAGGTGACTTAGAACTATATCCGGCTCAATCTGAATATCTGGATGACTAAGAACTGTGTCCGACTCAATCTAAAAAACTAGGGGCGACTGAGAACTATATCTAGCTTAATTTGAATATCTAGGGCGATTAAGTACGATGTCCGACACAATCAAAAAATCTAAGGGCAACTGAGAATTATATCCAGCTCAATTGAATATCTGGGTGACTGAGGAATACATTCCACTCAATATAAAAAATTAGGGGGTACTAAAAACTATATCCGACTCAAGCTGAATTTCTAGAGCGACTGAGAATTATTTCCGGCTCAATTTGAAGGTCTAGAGGTGACTTAGGACTATGTTCGGCTCAATCTAAATATCTGGGCGATTAAGAACTGTGTCCGGCTCAATCTAAATATCTGGGCGACTAAGAACTGTGTCCGGCTCAATCTAAAAAATTGGGGACGACTGAGAACTATATCCAGCTTAATCTGAATATCATGGGCGACTGAGTACTATGTCCGACTCAATCTAAAAATCTGGGGGCAACTGAGAATTATATTCGTCTTAATCTGAATATCTGGTGGCGACTAAGAAGTATCTCTGCCCCGGTCTGAATATCTAAGGCGACGAAAACTATATCTGGCTCAATCTGAAAATCTAGGGGTGACTGAGAACTATATGCAACTCATTCTGAATATCTGGGGTGACTGAGAACTATATCAAGCTCAATCAAAAATATTGGGCGACTGACAACTGTATCTGGCTTAAGTTGAATATCTAGAGTGACTGAGAATTATATCCGGCTCAATCTGAAGGCTGGAGGTGACTTTGAACTATGTCCAGTTCAATCTGAATATCTGGGGTGACTGAGAACTATATCAGGCTCGATCTAAAAAACTGGGGTGACTGACAACTATATCTGGCTCAAGCTGAATATCTGGGGCGACAGAGAATTATATTCGGCTTAATTTGAATATCTGGGCGCCTAAGAACAATATCCGACTCAATCTAAAAAACTGGGGGTGATTGAGAAATATATCTAGCTCAATCTGAATATCTAGGGTGATTGAGTACTATGTTCGACTCAATCTAAAAAATTGGGGCGACTGACAACTATATCTGGCTCAAGTTAATTATCTGAAGCGACCGATAAATATATTCGACTCAATCTGAAGGTCTAGTGGTGACTTAGAACTATATCCGGCTCAATCTGAATATCTGGATGACTAAGAACTGTGTCCGACTCAATCTAAAAAACTAGGGGCGACTGAGAACTATATCCAGCTTAATTTGAATATCTAGGGCGATTGAGTACTATGTCCGGCACAATCTAAAAATCTAAGGGCAATTGAAAATTATATCCAGCTCAATTGAATATCTGGGGGACTGAGGACTACATTCTACTCAATCTAAAAAATTAGGGGGTTCTGAGAACTATATTCGACTCAAGCTGAATTTCTAGAGCGATTGAGAATTATATCCGGCTCAATTTGAAGGTCTAGAGGTGACTTAGAACTATGTTCGGCTCAATCTGAATATCTGGGCGGCTAAGAACTGTGTCCGGCTCAATCTAAAAAACTGGGGGCGACTGAGAACTATATCCAGCTCATTCTGAATATCATGGGCGACTGAGTACTATGTTCGACTCAATCTAAAAATCTGGGGGCAACTGAGAATTATATTCTTCTCAATCTGAATATCTGGTGGCAACTGAGAACTATCTCTGCCCCGGTCTGAATATCTGAGGTGACTGAAAACTTTATCTGGCTCAATCTGAAAATCTAGGGGTGATTGAGAACTCTATGTAGCTCATTCTGAATATCTAGGGTGACTGAGAACTATATCAGGCTCAATAAAAAATACTGGGTGATTGACAACTGTATCTGGCTTAAGCTGAATTTCTGGAGTGACTGAGAATTATATCCGGCTCAATCTGAAGGCTGGAGGTGACTTAGAACTATGTCCGGCTCAATCTGAATATCTGGGGTGACTGAGAACTATATCAGGCTCGATCTAAAAAATTGGGGCGACTAACAACTATATCTGGCTCAAGTTGAATATCTGGGGGGACAGAGAATTATATTTGGCTTAATTTGAATATCTAGGTGCCTAAGAACAATATCCGACTCAATCTAAAAAACTGGGGGTAATTGAGAAATATATCTAGCTCAATCTGAATATCTAGGGTGATTGAGTACTATGTTCGACTCAATCTAAAAAACTGGGGCGACTGACAACTATATCTGGCTCAAGCTGATTATCTAAAGCGATTGATAATTATATTCGGCTCAATCTGAAGGTCTGGAGGTGACTTAGAACTATATTCGGCTCAATCTGAATATCTGGATGACTAAGAACTGTGTCCGAGTCAATCTAAAAAACTAGGGGCGACTAAGAACTATGTCCAGCTTAATTTGAATATCTTGGGCGATTGAGTGCTATGTCCGACACAATCTAAAAATCTGAGGGCAACTGAGAATTATATCCAACTCAATTGAATATCTGGGCACTGAGGACTACATTCTACTCAATCTAAAAAATTAGGGGGTACTGAGAACTATATCCGACTCAAGTTGAATTTCTAAAGCGACTGAGAATTATATCCGGCTCAATTTGAAGGTCTAGAGGTGACTTAGAACTATGTTCGGCTCAATCTGAATATCTGGGCAGCTAAGAACTGTGTCCAGCTCAATCTAAAAAACTTGGGGCGACTGAGAACTATATCCAGCTCAATCTGAATATCGTGGGCGACTGAGTACTATGTCCGACTCAATCTAAAAATCTGAGGGCAACTGAGAATCATATTCGTCTCAATCTGAATATCTGGTGGCAACTGAGAACTATCTCTGCCCCGGTTTGAATATCTGAGGCGACTGTAAACTATATTTGGCTCAATCTGAAAATCTAGGGGTGACTGAGAACTATATGCAGCTCATTCTGAATATCTGGGGTGACTGAGAACTTTATCAGGCTCAATCAAAAATACTGGGCAACTGACAACTGTATCTGGCTTAAGCTGAATATCTGGAGCGACTGAGATTTATATCCGGTTTAATCTGAAGGCTGGAGGTGACTTAGAACTATGTCCGGCTCAATCTGAATATTTGGGGCTACTGAGAACTATTTCAGGCTCGATCTAAAAACTGGGGCGACTGACAACTATATCTGGCTGAAGCTGAATATCTGGGGTGACAGAGATTTATATTCAGCTTAATTTGAATATCTGGGCGCCTAAGAACAATATCCGACTCAATCTAAAAAACTGGGGGTGATTGAGAAATATATCTAGCTCAATCTGAATATCTAGGGTGATTGAGTACTATGTTCGCCTCAATCTAAAAAACTGGGGCGACTGACAACTATATCTGGCTCAAGCTGATTATCTGAAGCGACCGATAATTATATTTGGCTCAATCTGATGGTCTGGAGGTGACTTAGAACTATATCTGGCTCAATCGGAATATCTGGATGACTAAGAGCTGTGTCGGACTCAATTTAAAAAACTAGGGGCGACTGAGAACTATATCCAGCTTAATTTGAATATCTAGGGTGATTGAGTACTATGTCCGACACAATCTAAAAATCTGAGGGCAATTGAGAATTATATCCAGCTCAATTGAATATCTGGGCGACTGAGGACTACACTCAACTCAATCTAAAAAATTAGGGGCTATTGAGAACTATATCTAACTCAAGCTGAATTTCTAGAGCGACTGAGAATTATATCCGGATCAGTCTGAAGGTCTGGAGGTGACTTAGAACTATGTTTGGCTCAATCTGAATATCTGGGCGACTAAGAACTGTGTCCGACTCAATCTAAAAAACTGGGGGCAACTGAGAACTATATCCGGCTCAATCTGAATATCATGGGCGACTGAGTACTATGTTTGACTCAATCTAAAAATCTGGGGGCAACAGAGAATTATATTCGTCTCAATCTGAATATCTGGTGGCGACTGAGAACTATCTCTGCCCCGGTCTGAATATCTGAGGGGACTGAAAACTATATCTGGCTCAATCTGAAAATCTAGGGGTGACTGAGAACTATATGCAGCTCATTTTGAATATTTGGGGTGACTGAGAACTATATCAGGCTCAATCTAAAATACTGTGGCGACTGACAACTATATCTGGCTCAAGCTGAATATCTGGAGTGACTGAGAATTATATCCGACTCAATCGGAAGGCCTGGAGGTGACTGAGAACTATGTATGGGGCGATTGAGAACTATATCCATGTCAATCTGAAGGTCTGGTGGTGATGGAGAACTATATCCGGCTCAATTGAATATCTGGGCAGTTGAGGACTATATTCGACTCATTCTAAAAAATTGGGGGTGACTGAGAATTATATCTGACTCAATTTGAATATCTGGGGCGACTAAGTACTATATCCCATTCAATCCGAATATCTGGGTGACTGAGAACTATATCCGACTTAATCAAAATGTCTGGGGCCACTAAGTACTACATCTGGCTCAATTTGAAGGTTTGGAGGTGACTTAGAACTATATCTGGCTCAATCTGAATATATAGGCGATGAAGAACTGTGTTCGACTCAATCTAAAAATCTAGGGGCAACTAAGAATTATATCGGGTTCAATCTGAATATCTGGTCGCGACTGAGAACTATCTCTACCCCGGTCTGAATATCTAAGGCGACTGAAAACTTTATCCAGCTCAATCTGAAAATCTGGAGGTGACTGAGAACAATATCAGGCTCAATCTAAAAGTTTGGGGGCGATTCAGAACTATATCAGGTTCTATTTAAATATCTGTGGCGACTGAGAACTATCTCCGCTTAGGTTTGAATATCTGAGGCGACTGAAAACTTTATCTGGCTCAATCTGAAAATCTGGAGGTGACTAATAACAATATCAGGCTCAATCTGAATATCTTGGGTGACTGAGAACTATATCTGGCTCAATCTAAAAGTTTGGGGGCGATTCAAAACTATATCAGGTTCTATTTAAATATCTGTGGCGATTGAGAACTATCTCCGCTCAGGTCTGAATATCTGAGGTAACTGAAAACTATATCTAGCTCAATATGAAAATCTGGAGGTGACTAAGAACTATATTTGGCTCAATCTGAATATCTGGGGTGATTAAGAACTATATTTGGCTCAATCTAATAATCTGAGGGTGATTTAGAACTATATCAGGTTTAATTTAAATATCTGTGGCGACTGAAAACTATATTTGGCTCGGTCTGAATATCTGAGGAGACTGAGAACTCTATCCAGCTCATTCTGTAAATTTGGAGCTGATTGAGAACTATTTCCGGCTCATGCAGAATAAATGGGGCGACTGAGAACTATATCCAATTCAATCTGAAGGTCTGGAGGTGACAGAGAACTATATTCTTCTTAATCTGAATATCTGGGGCGACTGAGTACTATATCCCACTCAATCTAAATATCTGGGCGACTGAGAAATATATCCAAATCAATCTAAAAAATTGGAGGTGACTAAGAACTATATCTGGATCGATTTGAAAATCTGGAGCTAACTGAGAACTATATCCGGCTCAAGCTGAATATCTAGGGCGACTCAGAACTATATCTGGCTCAATCTGAATATCTGGGTGACTGAGAACTACATCTGTCTAATTCTGAATATTTGGGTGACTGAGAACTATATCCGACTAAATCTAAAAAACTAAAGGCGACTGAGAAATATATCTAGCCAATCTAAATATCTTGGGTGACTGAGTACTATATCCGACTGAATCTAAAAATCCGGGGGCAATTAAGAACTACATCCGTCACAATATGAATATTTGGCGGAAACTGAAAACTATCTCTACCATGGTCTGAATATCTGAGGTGACTGAAAACTATAACAGGCTAAATTTAAATATCATTGGCGACTAAGCACTATCTCTGCCTCAGTTTGAATATCTTAGGTGACTGAGTATTATACTGGGCTCAATCTGAATATCTGGAGGTGATTAAGAACTATATCCGGCTTAATCTGAATATATGGGGTGACTATGGAGGTGTCTGAGAACTATATCCGACTCAATCTAAAATGCTGGGGGTGACTGAGAACTATATCCAGCATAATTTGAATATCTAGAGGGACTGATTAATATATCCGACTTAATCTAAAAATCTGGGGGCGACTGAGAACTATATCCGGGTTAATCTGAATATTTGGTGGTGATTGAGAACTATAACTGCCTCAGTCCGAATATCTGAGGTGACTGAGAACTATATCTGGCTCAATCTGAAAATTTGGAGGTGACTGGGAACTATATCCGGCCCAAGTTGAATATCTAAGGTGATTAAGAACTATATTTAGCTCAATCTGATGGTCTAGATGTGACTAAGAACTATGTCAGGCTCAATCTGAATATCTGGGTGACTGAGAACTATATCCGACACAATCTAAAAAAATGGGGGCAACTGAGAACAATATCCAACTCAATCTGAATATCTGAGGAGACTGAGAACCATATCTGGTTCAGTTAGAATGTCTGAGGCGACTGAGAACTATGCCCTACTCAGTTTGAAAATTAGGAGGCGAATGAGATCTATATCCAGATCAATCTGAATATCTTGGCGACAGAGAACTATATCTGACTCAATCTAAAAAGCCGAGGGCGATTGAGAACTATAAATGGCTCAATTTGAATATCTGGGGCGACTGAATACTATATTTGACTGAATCTAAAAATTAGGGGGCGACTGAGAACTATATCTGGCTCAATCCAAAAAACTAGGCACGACTAAGAGCTATATCCTACTCATTCTCAATATTTGGGGTGACTGAGAACTATATCTGACTCAATCTATAAAGCCGGGGGCGACTGAGAACTATATCTGGCTCAATCTAAAAATCTGGTGCAGCTAAGAACTATATCCAGCTCAACTTGAATATCTGGGGGTAACTGAAAACCATATCTAGCTCAGTTTGAATGTTTAATGCAACTGCGAACTATATCCAACTCAATCTAAAAATCAGGAGGTGAATGAGATCCATATCCGGCTCAATCTGAATATCTGGGCGATTGAGAACTGTATCCGACTCAATCTAAAAAACTAGGCACGACTGAGAACTATATCCGGCTCATTCTCAATATTTGGGGTGACTTAGAACTATAGCCGACTCAATCTAAAAAGCCCGGGGCGACTGAGAACTATATACAGCTCAATTTGAATATCTGGGGCGACTGAATACTATATTAGACTGAATCTAAAAATCTAGGGGTGACCGAGAACTATGTCCAGCATAACCTGAATATCTGGTGGTGACTGAGAATTATATCTACCTCATTCTGAATATCTGAGGCTATTGAGAATTATATACGCCACAATCTGAAATCTGGAGGTGATTGGGAACTATATTCGGCTCAAGCTGAATATCTGGGGTGACTGAGAACTATATCCGGCTCAATCTGATGGTCTGGATGTGACTGAGAACTATGTCTGGCTCAATCTGAATATTTGGGCAACTGAGAACTATATCTGACTCAATCTGAAAAAATGGGGGGAACGGAGAACTAGATATGACTCAATCTGAATATGTTAGGCGATTGAGTACCATATCCGACTCAATCCAAAAATTTGGGAGAGACTGAGAACTATATTTGGCTCATTCTAAAAAACTAGAGGTGAGTGAGAAGTATTTCTGGCTCAAGCAGAATATTTAGGGCCACTAAGAACTATCCGGCTCATTCTAAAAATCTAGAGCTGACTGAGTAGTATTTCCGGCTTAAGCGGAATATCTGGGGCGACTGTGAACTATATCCGACTTAATCAGAAAATCTAGACGTGATAGAGAACTATATCCAGCTCAAGCGGAATATCTGGAGCGACTAAGAACTTTATCTAGCTCAATCTGAAGGTCCGGAGGTGACTGAGAACTATATCCGACTCAATCTAAAAAGTTGGGGGTGACTGAGAACTATATCCGGCTTAATCTGAATATCTGGGGCGACTGAGCACTATATCCGGCTTAATCTAAAAATCTGGGGGTGACAGTGAACTATATCTGGGTTAATCTGAATATCTGGTGGCGATTGACAACTATATATGCCTCAGTCTGAATATCTGAGGCGACTGAGAACTATATTTGGCTCAATTTGAAAATCTGGAGGTGACTGGGAACTATATCCACCCCAAGCTAAATATCTGGGGTGACTGAGAACTATATTCGGCTTAATCTGATGGTCTGGATGTGATTGAGAACTATGTCCGGCTCAATCTGAATATCTAGGCGATTGAGAACTATATTCGACACAATTTAAAAAACTAGGGGCAACTGAGAATAATATCCGACTCAATCTGAATATCTGAGGCGACTAAGTACCATATCTGACTCAATCTAAAAATCTAGGGGAGACTAAAAACTATATCCGGCTCGTTCTGAAAATCTAGGGGTGAGTGAGATGTATTTCTAGCTCAAGCAAAATATTTGGGGACACTAAGAACAATATCTGGGTCATTGTGAAAATCTGGAGGTGACTGAGTAGTATTTCCGGCACAAGCGGAATATCTGGGGCGACTGTGAACTATATATGACTTAATAAGAAAATCTGGACGAGACAGAGAACTATATCCGGCTCAAGTGGAATATCTGGAGCGACTAAGAACTTTATTTGGCTCAAGCTGAAGGTCTGGAGGTGACTGAGAACTATATCCGACACAATCTAAAAAGCGGGGGGCGATGGAGAACTATATCCAGCTTAATCTAAACATCTGGGGTGACAGAGTACTATATCCGACCTAATCAAAAAATCTGAGGGAAACTGAGAACTATTTCTGGCTCATTCTAAAAATCTAGAAGTGAATGAGAAGTATTTTCGGCTCAACCAGAATATCTGGGGCCACTAAGAACTATATCCGGATCATTCTTAAAATCTAGAGGTGACTGAGTAGTATTTCTGGCACAAGCGGAATATCTGGGTCGACTGTGAACTATATCCGACTCAATCAGAAAATCTGGACGTGACAGAGAACTATATCGGGCAGAAGCGGTTGATCTGGAGCGACTAAGAGCTTTATCTTGCTCAATCTGAAGGTTTAGAGGTGGGTGAGAAGTATTTCCGGCTCAAACAGAATATCTAGGGCCACTAAGAACTATATCCGGCTCATTCTTAAAATCTAGAGGTGACTGAGTAGTATTTCCGGCTTAAGCGGAATATCTGGGGGGACCGTGAACTATATCCGACTTAATCAGAAAATTTGGACGTGACAGAGAACTATATCCGGCTTAAGCAGAATATCTGGAGCGACTTAGAACTTTATCTGGCTCAATCTGGAGGTCTAGAGGTGACTGAGAACTATATCTGACTCAATCTAAACAGCTGGGGGCGACTGAGAACTATATCCGGCTTAATATGAATATCTGGGGCGACTGAGCACTATATCCGACTTAATCTAAAAATTTGGGGGTGACTGAGAACTATATCTGGGTTAATCTGAATATCTGGTGGCGATAGAGAACTATATTTGCCTCGGTCTGAATATCTTAGGCGACTGAGAACTATATCTGGCTAAATTTGAAAATCTAGAGGTGACTGGGAACTATATCCGCCTCAAGCTAAATATCTGGGGCGACTGAGTACTATATTCGGCTTAATCTGATGGTCTGGATGTAATTGAGAACTATGTCGGGCTTAATTTGAATATCTGGGCGATTGAGAACTATATTCGACACAATTTAAAAAACAAGGGGCAACTGAGAATAATATTCGACTCAATCTGAATATCTAAGGCGACTGAGTACCATATCCGACTCAATCTAAAATTCTAGGGGAGACTAAGAACTATATCTGGCTCGTTCTGAAAATCTAGGGGTGAGTGAGAAGTATTTCTAGCTTAAGCAAAATATTTGGGGCCACTAAGAACAATATTTAGGTCATTGCGAAAATCTAGACGTGACTGAGTAGTATTTAAGGCATAAGCGGAATATCTGGGGCAACTGCGAACTATATCCGACTTAATAAGAAAATCTGGTCGTGACAAAGAACTATATCCGGCTTAAGTGGAATATCTGGAGCGACTAAGAACTTTATCTGGCCTAATCTGAAGGTTTGGAAGTGACTGAGAACTATATCCGACTCAATCAAAAAAGCTGGGGGCGACGGAGAACTATATCCGACTTAATCTAAAAATCTGGGGGAGACTGAGAACTGTTTCTGGCTCATTCTAAAATTCTAGAAGTGAATGAGAAGTATTTTCGACTCAAGCAGAATATCTGGGGTCACTAAGAACTATATCCAAATCATTTTGAAAATCTAGAGGTGACTGCGTAGTATTTCTGGCACAAGCGGAATATCTGGGTCGACTGTGAACTATGTCCGACTTAATCAAAAATCTGGACGTGACAGAGAACTATATCTGGTTAAAGCGGTATATCTGGAGCGACTAAGAGCTTTATCTGGCCCAATCTGAAGGTCTAGAGGTGAGTGAGAAGTATTTCCGGCTTAAGCATAATATCTAGGGCCACTAAGAACTATATCCGGCTCATTTTGAAAATCTAGAGGTGACTGAGTAGTATTTCCGGCTTAAGCGGAATATCTGGGGCGACTGTGAACTATATCTGAATGAATCAGAAAATCTGAACGTGACAGACAACTATATCCAGCTCAAGCGGAATATTTAGAGCGACTAAGAACTTTATCTGGCTCAATCTGAAGGTCTAGATGTGACTGAGAACTACATCCGACTCAATTTAAAAAGCTGGGGGCGACTGAGAATAATATCCGTCTTAATCTGAATATCTGGGGTGACTGAGCACTATATCCGACTTAATCTAAAAATCTGGAGGTGACTGAAAACTATATCTGGGTTAATCTGAATATCTGGGGTGACTGAGAACTATATCTGGTGGCGATTGAGAACTATATCTGCCTTAGTCTGAATATTTGAGGCGACTGAGAACTATATCTGGCTCAGTTTGAAAATCTAGAGGTGACTGGGAACTATATCCGCCTCAAGCTAGATATCTGGGATGACTGAGAACTATATTCAGCTTAATCTGATGGTCTGGATGTGATTGAGAACTATGTCGGGCTCAATCTGAATATCTGGGCGATTGAGAACTATATCCGACACAATTTAAAAAATTAGGGGCAACTGAGAATAATATCCGACTAAATCTGAATATCTGAGGCGACTGAGTACCATATCCGACTCAATCTAAAAATCTAGGGGAGACTAGGAACTATATCTGGCTCGTTCTGAAAATCTAGGGGTGAGTGAGAAGTATTTCTAGCTCAAGCAAAATATTTGGGGCCACTAAGAATAATATCTGGGTCATTGCGAAAATCTAGAGGTGACTGAGTAGTATTTCCGGCACAAGCGGAATATCTGGGGCGACTGTGAACTATATCCGACTTAATAAGAAAATCTGGACGTGACAGAGAACTATATCCGGCTCAAGTGGAATATCTGGAGCGACTAAGAACTTTATCTGGCTCAATCTGATGGTCTGGAAGTGACTGAGAACTATATCCGCCTCAATCTAAAAAGCTTGGGGCTACGAAGAACTATATCCGGCTTAATCTAAATATCTGGGGGGACTAAGTACTATATCCGACTTAATCTAAATATCTGGGGGAGACTGAGAACTGTTTCTGGCTCATTCTAAAAATCTAGAAGTGAATTAGAAGTATTTTCGGCTTAAGTAGTACATCTGGGGTCACTAAGAACTATATCCGGATTATTTTGAAAATCTAGAGGTGACTGCGTAGTATTTCTGGCACAAGCGGAATATCTGGGTCGACTGTGAACTATATCCAACTCAATCAGAAAATCTGAACGTAACAGAGAACTATATCTGGCTGAAGCGGTAAATCTGGAGCGACTAAGAGCTTTATCTGTCTCAATCTGAAGGTCTAGAGGTGAGTGAGAAGTATTTCCGGCTCAAGCAGAATATCTAGGGCCACAAAGAATTATATCCGGCTCAATCTGAAAATCTAGAGGTGACTGAGTAGTATTTCCAGCTTAAGCGGAATATCTGGGCCGACTGTGAACTATATCCGACTTAGTTAGAAAATCAGGACGTGACAGAGAACTATATCTGGCTCAAGCGGAATATCTGGAGCGACTAAGAACTTTATCTGGCTCAATTTGAAGGTCTAGAGGTGACTGAGAACTATATCTGACTCAATCTAAAAAGCTGGGGGCGACTAAGAACTATATCCGGCTTAATCTGAATATCTGGGGCGACTGAGCACTATATCCGACTTAATCTAAAGATCTGGGGGTGACTGAGAACTATATCTTGGTTAATCTGAATATCTGGTGGCGATTGAGAACTATATCTCCTTCAGTCTGAATATCTGAGGCGATTGAGAACTATATGTCTCAATTTGAAAATCTGGGGGTGACTGGGAACTATATCCGCCTCAAGCTAAATATCTGGGGTGAGTGAGAACTATATTCAGCTTAATTTGATGGTCTGGATGTGATTGAGAACTATGTCCGGCTCAATTTGAATATCTGGGCGATTGAGAACTATATCCGACACAATTTAAAAAACTAGGGGCAACTGAGAATAATATCCGACTCAATCTGAATATCTGAGGCGACTGAGTACCATTTCCGACTCAATCTAAAAATCTGTGGGAGACTAAGAACTATATCTAGCTCGTTCTAAAAATCAAGGGGTGAGTGAGAAGTATTTTTGGCTCAAGCAAAATATTAGGGGCCATTAACAACAATATCCGGGTTATTGTGAAAATCTAGAGGTGACTGAGTAGTATTTCTGGCACAAGCGGAATATCTGGGGCGACTGTGAACTATATCCGACTTAATAAGAAAATCTGGACGTGACAGAGAACTATATCCGGCTCAAGTGGAATATCTGGAGTGACTAAGAACTTTATCTAGCTCAATTTGAAGGTCTGGAGGTGACTGAGAACAATATCCGACTCAATCTAAAAAGCTGGGGGCGACGGAGAACTATATCTAGGTTAATCTAAATATCTGGGGCGACTGAGTACTGTGTCCGACTTAATCTAAAAATCTGAGGGAGACTGAGAACTATTTCTGGCTCATTCTAAATATCTAGAAGTGAATGAGAAGTATTTTCTGCTGAAGCAGAATATCTGGGGCCACTAAGAACTATATCTGGATCATTCTGAAAATCTAGAGGTTATTGAGTACTACTTCTGGCACAAGCAGAATATCTGGGTCGACTGTGAACAATATCCGACTTAATCAGAAAATCTAGACGTGACAGAGAACTATATCCGGTTGAAGCGGAGTATCTGGGGCGACTAAGAACTTTATCTGTCTCAATCGGAAGGTCTAGACGTGACTGAGAAGTATTTCCGGCTCAAGCAGAATATCTAGGGCCATTAAGAACTATATCCGGCTCATTATGAAAATCTAGAGGTGACAGAGTACTATTTCCAGCTTAAGTGAAATATCTGGGGCGACTGTGAACTATATCCGACTTGTTCAAAAAATTTGGACGTGACAGAGAACTATATCCGGCTTAAGCGGAATATCTGGAGCTACTAAGAACTTTATCTGGCTCAATCTGAAGGTCTAGAGGTGACTGAGAACTATATCCGACTCAATCTAAAAAGCTAGGGGCGACTGAGAACTATATCCGGCTTAATCTGAATATCTGGGGTGAGTGAGCACTATATTCGACTTAATCTAAAAATCTGGGGGTGACCGAGAACTATATCTGAGTTAAGTTGAATATCAAGTGGTGATTGAGAACTATATCTGCCTCAGTTTGAATATCTGAGGCGACTAAGAACTATATCTGGCTCAATTTCAAAATCTGATGGTGACTGGGAACTATATCTTCCTCAAGCTAAATATCTGGGGTGACTGAGAACTATATTCGGCTTAATCTGATGGTCTGGATGTGATTGAGAACTATGTCTGGCTCAATCTGAATATTTGGGCGATTGAGGACTATATCCGACATAATTTAAAAAACTAGGGGCAACTGAGAATAATATTCGACTCAATCTGAATATCTGAGGCGACTAAGTACCATATCCGACTCAATCTAAAAGTCTGAGGGAGACTAAGAACTATATCCGGCTCGTTCTGAAAATCTAGGGCTGAGTGAGAAGTATATTTGGTTCAAGCAAAATATTTGGGGCCACTAAGAACAATATCCAGGTCATTGTGAAAATCTGGAGGTGACTGAGTAGTATTTCCGGCACAAGCGAAATATCTGGGGCGACAGTGAACTGTATCTTACTTAATAAGAAAATCTGGACGTGACAGAGAACTATATCCGGCTTAAGTGGAATATCTGGAGCGACTAAGAACTTTATCTAGCTCAACCTAAAGGTATGGAGGTGGCTGAGAACTATATTTGACTCAATCTAAAAAGCTGGGGGCGGCGGAAAACTATATCCGGCTTAATCTAAATATCTAGGGCGACTGAGTACTATATCCGACTTAATCTAAAAATCTGGGGGAGACTGAGAACTATTTCTGGCTCGTTCTAAAAATCTAGAAGTGAATGAGAAGTATTTTCGGCTCAAGCAGAATATCTGGGGCCACTAAGAACTGTATCCGGATCATTCTGAAAATCTAGAGGTGACTGCGTAGTATTTCTAGCACAAGCGGAATATCTGGGTTGACTGTGAACTATATCCGACTCAATCAAAAAATCTGGACGTGACAGAGAACTATATCTGGCTGAAGCTAAATATCTGGAGCGACTAAGAGCTTTATCTGGCTCAATATGAAGGTCTAGAGGTGAGTGAGAAGTATTTCCAGCTTAAGCAGAGTATCTAGGGCAACTAAGAACTATATCCGGCTCATTCTTAAAATCTAGAGGTGACTAAGCAGTATTTCCGGCTTAAGCAGAATATCTGGGGCGACTGTGAACTATATCCGACTTAATAAGAAAATTTGGATGTGACAGAGAACTATATCCGGCTCAAGCGGAATATCTGGAGCGACTAAGAACTTTATCTGGCTCAATCTGAAGGTCTAGAGGTGACTGAGAACTATATCCGACTCAATCTAAAAAGCTAGGGGCGGCTGAGAACTATATCCGGCTTAATCTGAATATCTAGGGCCACTGAGCACTATATCCGACTTAATCTAAAGATCTGGGGGTGATTGAGAACTATATCTGGGTTAATCTTAATATCAAGTGGTGATTGAGAACTATATTTGCCTCAGTCTGAATATCTGAGGCGACTGAGAACTATATCTAGCTCAATTTGAAAATCTGGAGGTGAGTGGGAACTATATCCGCCTCAAGCTAAATATCTGGGGTGACTGAGAACTATATTCGGCTTAATCTGATGGTCTGGATGTGATTAAGAACTATGTCCGGCTCAATTTGAATATCTGGGCGATTGAGAACTATATCCGACATAATTTAAAAAATTGGGGGCAACTGAGAATAATATCCGACTTAATCTGAATATCTGAGGCAACTGAGTACCATATTCGACTTAATCTAAAAATCTGGGAGAGACTAAGAACTATATCCGGCTCGTTCTGAAAATCTAGGGGTGAGTGAGAAGTATTTCCAACTCAAGCAAAATATTTGGGGCCACTAAGAACAATATCCGGGTCATTGCGAAAATCTAGAGGTGATTGAATAGTATTTCCGGCACAAGCAGAATATCTGGGGCAACTGTGAACTATATCTGACTTAATAAGAAAATCTGGACGTGACAAAGAACTATATCCGGCTCAAGTGGAATATCTGGAGTGACTAAGAACTTTATCTGGCACAATCTGAAGGTCTGGAAGTGACTGAGAACTATATCCGACTCAATCTAAAAAGCTGGGGGCGACAGAGAACCATATCCGGCTTAATCTAAATATTTGGGGCGACTGAGTACTATGTCCAACTTAATCTAAAAATTTGGGGGAGACTGAGAACTATTTCTGGCTCATTCTAAAAATCTAGAAGTGAATGAGAAGTAATTTCGGCTCAAGCAGAATATCTGGGGCAACTAAGAACTATATCTGGATCATTCTGAAAATCTAGAGGTGACTGTGTGGTATTTCTGGCACAAGCGGAATATCTGGGTCAACTGTGAACTATATCCGACTCAATTAGAAAATCTGGACGTGACAGAGAACTATATCTAGCTGAAGCGGTATATCTGGAGTGACTAAGAGCTTTATCTGGCTCAATTTGAAGGTCTAGAGGTCAGTGAGAAGTATTTTCGGCTCAAGCAGAATATCTGGGGCCACTAAGAACTCTATCCGGATCATTATGAAAATCTAGAGGTGATTGAGTAGTATTACTGGCACAAGCGGAATATCTAGGTCGACTGTGAACTATATCCGACTCCATTAGAAAATTTGGACGTGACAGAGAACTATATCCAGCTGAAGCGGAATATCTGGAGCGACTAAGAAATTTGTCTGGCTTAATCTGAAGGTCTAGAGGTGACTGAGAACTATATCCGACTCAATTTAAAAAGCTGGGGGTGACTGCGAACTATATCCAACTTAATCTGAATATCTGGGGCGACTGAGCTCTATATTCGACTTAATCTAAAAATCTGGGGGTGATTGAGAACTATATTTGGGTTAATCTGAATATCTGGTGGCAATTGAGATCTATATCTGCCTCAGTCTAAATATCTGAGGCGACTGAGAATTATATCTTGCTCAATTTGAATATCAGGAGGTCACTGGGAAAAATATCCGCCTCAGGCGAAATATCTGGGGTGACTGAGAACTGTATTCGGCTTAATCTGATGGTCTGGATGTGATTGAGAACTATGTCCAGCTCAATCTGAATATCTGGGCGATTGAGAACTATATCCGACACAATTTAAAAAACTGAGGGCAACTGAGAATAATATCCAACTCAAACTGAATATCTGAGGCGACTGAATACCATATCCGACTCACTATAAAAATCTGGGGGAGACTAAGAACTATATCTGGCTCGTTCTGAAAATCTAGGGGTGAGTGGGAAGTATTTCTGGCTCAAGCAAAATATTTGGGGCCACTAAGAACAATATCCGGGTCATTGCGAAAATCTAGAGGTGACTGAGTAGTATTTCTGGCACAAGCGGAATATCTAGGGCGACTGTGAACTATATCCGACTTAATAAGAAAATCTTGACGTGATAGAGAACTATATTCGGCTCAAGTGGAATATCTAGAGCGACTAAGAACTTTATCTGGCTCGACGTGAAGGTCTGGAGGTGGCTGAGAACTATATCCGACTCAATCTAAAAAGCTGGGGGCGACAAAGAACTATATCCAGCTTAACCTAAATATCTGGGGCAACTGAGTACTATATCCGACTTAATCTAAAAATCTAGAGGAGACGGAGAACTATTTCTGGCTCATTCTAAAAATATAGAAGTGAATGAGAAGTATTTTCGGCTCAAGTAGTATATCTGGGGCCACTAAGAACTATATCCGGATCACTCTGAAAATCTAGAGGTGACTGAGCAGTATTTCTGGCACAAGCGGAATATCTGGGTCGACTGTGAACTATATCCGACTCAATCGAAAAATCTAGACGTGATAGAGAACTATATCCGGCTGAAGTGGAATATTTGGAGTGACTAAGAACTTTATCTGGCTCAATCTGAAGGTCTAAAGGTGAGTGAGAAGTATTTCTGGCTCAAGTAGAATATCTAGGGCCACTAAGAACTATATCCAGCTCATTCTGAAAATCTAGAGGTGACTGAGTAGTATTTCCGGCTTAAGCGGAATATCTGGGGCGACTGTGAACTATATCCAACTTAATCAGAAAATCTAGACGTGACAGAGAACTATATACGGCTCAAGTGGAATATCTGGAGCGACTAAGAACTTTATCTGGCTCAATCTGAAGGTCTAGACGTGACTGAGAACTATATCCGACTCAATCTAAAAAGCTGGGGGTGACTGAGAACTATATCCGGCTTAATCTGAATATCTGGGGAGACTGAGCACTATATACGACTTAATCTAAAAATCTGGGGGAGAGAGAAAAATTTTTCTGGGTGAATCTGAATATCTGGTGGCGATTGAGAACTATATCTGCCACAGTCTGAATATCTGAGGCGACTGAGAACTATATCTGGCTCAATTTGAAAATCTGGAGGTGACTGGGAACTATATTCGCCTCAAGCTAAATATCTGGGGTGACTGAGAACTATATTCGGCTTAATCTGATGGTTTGGATGTGATTGAGAACTATATCCAGCTCAATCTGAATATCTGGGCGATTGAGAACTATATCCGACACAATTTAAAAAACTAGGGGCAACTGAGAATAATATCCGACTCAATCTGAATATCTGAGGCGATTGAGTACCATATTCGACTCAATCTAAAAATCTGGGGGAGACTAAGAACTATATCCGGCTCGTTCTGAAAATATAGGGGTGAGTGAGAAGTATTTCTGGCTCAAGCAAAATATTTCGGGCCACTAAGAACAATATCCAGGTCATTTTGAAAACCTAGAAGCGACTGAGTAGTATTCTCGTCACAAGTGGAATACCTGGGGCGACTGTGAACTATATCCGACTTAATAAGAAAACCTGGATGAGACAGAGAACTATATCCGGCTCAAGTGGAATATCTGGAGCGACTAAGAACTTTATCTAGCTCAATCTGAAGGTCTGGAGGTAACTGAGAACTATATCCGACTCAATCTGAAAAGCTGGGGGCGACCAAGAACTATATCCTGCTTAATCTAAATTTCTGGGGCGACTGATTACTATATCCGACCTAATCTAAAAATCTGAGGGAGACTAAGAACTATTTCTGGCTCATTCTAAAAATCTAGAAGTGAATGAGATGTATTTCGGCTTAAGCAGAACATCTGGGGCCACTAAGAACTATATCCGGATCATTCTGAAAATCTAGAGGTGACTGAGTAGTATTTCTGGCACAAGCGGAATATCTGGGTTGACTGTGAACTATATCCGACTTAATCAGAAAATCTAGATATGACAGAGAACTATATCTGGCTGAAGCGGAATATATGGAGTGACTAAGAGCTTTATTTGGCTCAATCTGAACGTCTAGAGGTGAGTGAGAAGTATTTCTGGCTCAAGCAGAATATCTAGGGCCACTAAGAAATATATCCGGCTAATTCTTAAAAGCTAGAGCTGATTGAGTAGTATTTCCGGCTTAAGCGGAATATCTGGGGCGACTGTGAACTATATCCGACTTAATCAGAAAATTTGGACGAGACAGAGAACTATATCAGGCTCAAGCGGAATATCTAGAGCGACTAAGGACATTTTCTGGCTCAATCTGAGGGTCTAGAGGTGATTGAGAACTATATCCAACTCAATCTAAAAAGCTGGGGACGACTGAGAACTATATCCAGCTTAATCTAAATATCTGGGGCAACTGAGCACTATATCCGACTTAATCTAAAAATCTGGGGGTGACTGAGAACTATATCTGGGTTAATCAGAATATCATGTGGCGATTGAGAACTATATCTGCCTTAGTCTGAGTATCTGAGGCAACTGAGAACTATATCTGGCTCAATTTGAAAGTCTGGTGGTGACTGGGAACTATATCCGCCATAAGCTAAATATCTGGGGTGACTGAGAAATATATTCGGCTTAATCTGATGGTCTGGATGTGATTGAGAACTATGTCCGGCTCAATTTGAATGTCTGGGCGATTCAGAACTATATCCGACACAATTTGAAAAACTAGAGGCAACTGAGAATAATATCCAACTCAATCTGAATATTTGAGGTGACTATGTACCATATCCGACTCAATCTAAAAATCTGGGGGAGGCTATAAGAATTATATCTGGCTCGTTATGAAAATCTAGGGGTGAGTGAGAAGTATTTCTGGCTCACGCAAAATATTTGGGGCCATTAAGAAAAATATTCGAGTCATTGTTAAAATCTAGAGGTGACTGAGTAGTATTTCCGGCATATGCGGAATATCTGGGGCGACTGTTAACTATATCTGACTTAATAAGAAAATCTGGACGTGACAGAGAACTATATCTGGCTTAGGTGGAATATCTGGAGCTACTAAGAACTTTATCTGGCTCAACCTGAAGGTCTGGAGGTGGCTGAGAACTATACCTGACTCAATCTAAAAAGCTGGGGACGATGAAGAACTATATCCAGCTTAATCTAAATATCTAGGGCGACTGAGTACTATATCCGGTTTAATATAAAAATCTGGGGGAGACTGAGAACTATTTCTGGCTCATTCTAAAAGTCTAGAAGTGAATGAGAAGTATTTTCGGCTCAAGCAGTATATCTGGGGCCACTAAGAACTATATCCGGATCACTTTGAAAATCTAGAGGTGATTGAGTAGTATTTCTGGCACAAGCGGAATATCTGGGTCGACTGTGAACTTTATCCGACTCAATCAGAAAATTTGGACGTGACAGAGAACTATATCTGGCTGAAGCGGAATATCTGGATCGACTCTGGCTCAATCTGAAGGTCTAGAGGTGACTGATAACTATATCAGACTCAATCTAAAAAGCTGGGGGCGACTGAGAACTATATCCGGCTTAATCTGAATACCTGGGGCGACTAAGCACTGTAACCGACTTAATCTAAAAATTTGGGGGTGACTGAGAATTATATCTGGGTTAATTTGAATATCTGGTGGCGATTGAGAACTATATCTGCCTCAGTCTGAATATCTGAGGCGACTGCGAACTATATCTGGCTCAATTTAAAAATCTGGAGGTTACTGGGAACTATATCCACCTCAAGCTAAATATCTGGGGTGACTAAGAACTATATTCGGCTCAATCTGATGGTCTGGATGTGATTGAGAACTATGTCCGGCTCAATCTGAATATCTGGGCGATTGAGAACTATATCCGACACAATTTAAAAAACTAGGGGCAACTGAGAATAATATCCGACTCAATCTGAATATCTGAGGCAACTGAGTACCATATCCGACTCAATCTAAAAATCTGGGGGAGACTAAGAACTATATCCGGCTCATTCTGAAAATCTAAGGGTGAGTGAGATGTATTTTTGGCTCAAGCAAAATATCTTGGGCCACTAAGAACAATATTCGGGTCATTGTGAAATTCTAGAGGTGATTGAGTAGTATTTCCGGCATAAACGGAATATCTGGGGTGGCTGTGAACTATATCTGACTCAATAAGAAAATCTAGACATGACAGAGAACTATATCCAGGTCAAGAGGAATATCTGGAGCGACTAAGAACATTATTTGGCTCAATCTGAAGGTTTGGAGGTGACTGAGAACTATATACGACTCAATCTAAAAAGCTGGGGGCGACGGAGAACTATATCCAGCTTAATCTAAATATCTGGGGCAACTGAGTACTATATCCGACTTAATCT
Source organism: Quercus glauca (assembly GCA_023736055.1). Lineage (NCBI taxonomy): Eukaryota > Viridiplantae > Streptophyta > Magnoliopsida > Fagales > Fagaceae > Quercus > Quercus glauca. The sequence goes on from CM043315.1 coordinate 6,565,380, forward strand.
AAAAATCTAGGGGAGATTGAGAACTATTTTTGGCTCATTCTGAAAATCTAGATGTGAATGAGAAGTATTTTCGGCTCAAGCAGAATATCTGGGGCCACTAAGAACTATATCCGAATCATTCAAAAAATCTAGAGGCGACTGAGTAGTATTTTTGGCACAAGCGGAATATCTGGGTCGACTGTGAATTAATCCGACTCAATCAGAAAATCTGGACATGACAGAGAATTATATCCAACTGAAGCGGAATATCTGGGGCGATTAAGAACTTTATCTGGCTCAATTGAAGGCCTGGAGGTGACTGAGAACTATATCCTACTCAATCTAAAAAGCCGGGGGCGACTGAGGACTATATTCGGCTTAATCTGAATATTTGGGGCGACTGAGTACTATATCTAACTTAATCTAAATGTTTGGGGGAGACTGAGAACTATATCTGGCTCATTCTGAAAATCTAGAAGTGAATGAGATGTATTTTCGGCTCATACAGTGTATCTGGGGCCATTAAGACCTATATCTGGCTCATTCTAAAAATCTTGAGGTTAGTGAGTAGTATTTCCGACTCAAGTAGAATATCTGGGGCGACTATGAACTATATCCCACTCAATCAAAAAATCTGGACGTGACAGAGAACTATATCCGGCTCAAGCGGAATATCTGGAGCGACTGAGAGCTATATCTGCTTCTGTCTGAATATATGAGGTGACTGAGAGCTATATCTGGCTCAATATGAAAAACTGTAGGTGACCGGGAACTATATCCGGCTCAAGCTAAATATATGGGGCGATTAAGAACTATATTCGGCTCAATCTGATGGTCTGGATGTGACTGAGAACTTTGTCCAGCTCAATCTGAATATTTGGGCGACTGAGAACTATGTCCGACACAATCTAAAAAATTGGGGGCAACTGAGAACAATATCCAACTCAATCTGAATATCTGAGGAGACAGAGAACCATATCTGGTTTAGTTTGAATGTCTGAGGCGACTGAGAATTATGTCCTACTCAATCTGAAAATTAGGAGGTGAATGAGATCTATATCCAGATCAATTTGAATATCTTGGCAATTGAGAACTATATCCGACTCAATCTAAAAAACTAGGCTCAACCGAGAACTATATCCGGCTCATTCTCAATATTTGGGGTGACTAAGAACTATATCCGACTCAATCTAAAAAGCCGGGGGCGACTAAGAACTATATCCGACTCAATCTAAAAATCTGGGGGCACTGAGAACTATATCTGGCTCAACTTGAATATCTGGGGGTGACTGAGCACCATATCTGGCTCAGTTTGAATGTCTGAGGTGACTGAGAACTATGTCCTACTCAATTTGAAAATTAGGAGGTGAATGAGATTTGTATCTGGCTCAATCTTAATATCTGGGCGACTGAGAACAATATCCGACTCAATCTAAAAATCTAGGCACGACTGAGAACTATATCAGGCTCATTCTCAATATTTGGGGTGACAGAGAACAATATCCAACTCAAACTAAAAAGCCGGGGGCGATTGAGAACTATATACGGCTCAATCTGAATATCTGGGGCGACTGAATACCATATCTGACTGAATCTAAAAATCTGGGGGGCGACTGAGAACTATATACGACTCAATCTGAATATCTGGGGTGACTGAGAACTATATCCTCCTCAATCCAAAATCTGGAGGTAATTGGGAACTATATCCGGCTCAAGCTGAATATCTGGGTGACTAAGAACTATATCCGGCTGAATCTGATGGTTTGGATGTGACTGAGAACTATGTCCGGTGCAATTTGAATATCTGGGTGACTGAGAACAATTTCAGACTCAATCTAAAAAACTAGGCACGACCGAGAACTATATCCGGCTTATTCTCAATATTTGGGGTGACTGAGAACTATATTCGACTCAATCTAAAAAGTCGGGGGCGACTGAGAACTATATATGGCTCAATCTGAATATCTGGGGTGACTGAATACTATATCTGACTGAATCTAAAAATCTAGAGGTGATTGAGAATTATATACGGCTCAATCTGAATATCTGGGGTGACTGAGAACTATATCTGCCTCAATCTGAAATTTGGAGGTCACTAGGAACTATATCCGGCTCAATTTGATGGTCTGGATGTGATTGAGAACTATATCTGGCTCAATCTGAATATCTGGGCGACTGAGAACAATATCAAACAAAATAAAAAAAAACTAGGTAGGACTGAGAACAATATCCAGCTCATTCTCAATATTTGGGGAGACTGAGAAATATATCCAACTGAATCTAAAAAGTAGGGGGCGACTGAGAACTATATACGGCTCAATCTGAATATCTTGGGTGACTGAATACTATATCCGACTGAATCTAAAAATCTGGGGGCGACTGAGAACTATATCCGACTTAATCCAAAAAACTAGGCACGGCTGAGAGCTATATCCAGCTCATTCTTAATATTTAGGGCGACTGAGAACTATATCCGACTCAATCTAAAAAGTCGGGGGCGACTGAGAACTATATTCGGCTCAATCTAAAACTCTAGGGGAAACTGAGAACTATATCCGACTCAACTTGAATATCTGGGGTAACTGAGAACCATATCTGGCTCAGTTTGAATGTCTAAGGCAACTGAGAACTAGGTCCTATTCAATCTGAAAATCATTAGATGAATGAGATCTATATCCAGATCAATCTGAATATCTTGGCGACTGAGAACTATATCCGACTCAATCTAAAAAACTAGGCTCGACCGAGAACTATATCTGGCTCTATTTGAATATCTGGGGCGACTGAATACTATATCCGACTGTATCTAAAAATCTGGGGGTGATTGAGAACTATATCCTGCTCATTTTGAAAATCTAGAGGTGATTGAGTAGTATTTCCGACTCAAGCGGAATATTTGGGGTGACTGAGAACTATATCCGACTCAATCTGAAAATCTGGAGGTAACAGAGAACTATATACTACTCAAGCTGAATATCTGGAGTGACAAAGAACTTTATCCGGCTCAATCCGAACGTCTTCAGGTGACTAAGAACTATATCCAGCTCAATCTAAATATCAACGCGACTGAGAACTATATCTGCTCATTCTGAAAATCTAGAGGCGACTGAGAAGTATTTCCTGTTAGGATTAGTGCCCTTAAATCCTATTGAATGATGCTATGTATGATATTAAGTGTGACATTGTGTTAGACATTATGTATGACTTAATATTATGTTTAATAAATTTGTTTTATTATTATCTGAAATAATGGTAACATGAATATTCGAACATTATCATATAGTCCATGAGATGCATAGTATGTGATTTATGTGAAAAGTCACAGAAGATATAAATCACAAGTTCTTTGTAAACTCAGAATTATAGTTCGTAGTCGGTGACGAAATTGGGCATTTCATCTGCGAAGACTATAACATATCAACTACGATGATTTGTCTTGAACATGGAAGTGGTGACTTCTAGTTGATGTGTTAATATGTTTTAAGAGTTAAGACATATTGAACTGGACCGCTATGAGATTTATTATTTGCCTAAGGACTGTCAAATGAATAATAAATCTCATGACTTGTATTTGCATGAACTCTTAATCCTGAGAGAATAATGAACCTGATCATGAGGTGTAGGTTGCTTTGATATATCAGGAGTGAGATCTAAATTAATGGTCAAAACCTCAGTATGTTGGGCAGCCACATTAAGTGTTGATGGAACATGTATTCTCAAGATGGAATTCATAGTCTCTTAACGGAGATATAAAATATTCCCTTGAGATAAGTTTAATGGGTTTGTTATTCAGAGAGTTAGGCCTAACCACTTTAGTAAGTAGTTACTAAAGTATATATTTATGGAATAGGATTTCATAAATATATAATGAATAACATTAAAGGATTAAACCGGGTACTCAATGATCAAGATGTAGTAATTTACAAAGTGGCAGTCTATATTAATAACTTTGTATTACTACGAATATTTTATGAAGGGGTTGCATGTATAATAAAGTCTTAGGATATAATATATATAGATAAGACCTAGAGTGCAACTATATTTATATAGTGGTATTAAATATAGTTAATGGTAACTTTGGGCTTGTCAAGAGTTGACAAAAAAGCCCAAGGCCCATTGGAGCTAGTGTTTTATTGGTCCCTTTTGGTCCCACTCCAAGCCACATACCTAAGCCCAATTGGTAAGACCCAAAAGGCCAGCCCAATTAGATATATTGGTTAGATACAAAGGAAAAACGTACAGAAAATAATTGGTAAGAAAAACATCATAGTAATGGTGTGGAAGTGAGTTTTTGGTACTCACTAGTCATCCCTTTGTTACCAATTTTGAGAGACCACACATCTTGGGCGATTAGTGGAATTGGAGTGAAGATTAAGAGTATTCCCAAGTGCTTCAATCTTCGGTTTTGGAATTCATCGCTTCAAGGTACGATCTCTTGTTCTCAAATTCTGAAATTTACTTTATGCATGTTAACAATATAGAATGAAGTAGATCCGTTCAAAACTTACTTTTCCGCTGCGCACTCATTTAATTCCATCATTTCCGGCTTAAACGCAATATCTAGGGCGATTGAGAACTATATCCTGGTCATTCTGAAAATCTAAAGGTGACTGAGTAGTATTTCCAGCTCAAGCGCAATATCTAAGGCGACTGAGAACAATATCCGGCTCAATCTGAAAATCTGGCGGTGACAAAGAACTATATCCGGCTCAATCTGAATATCTACGCGACTGAGAACTATATCCGTCTCAATCAAAAAAATTGGGGGCGACTGAGAACTATATTCGACTCAATCTAAATATCTGGGGCGACTAATTACCATATTTGACTCAATATAAAAATCTGGGGGAGACTGAGAATTATATACGGCTTAATCTGAATATCTGGTGGCGACTGAGAACCATATTTGGCTCAGTTTGAATGTTTGAGGCGATTAAAAACTATATCCAACTTACTCTGGAAATCAAGGGGTGAATGAGATCTATATCCGGCTCAATCTGAATAATGGGGCAACAGAGAATTATATCCGACTCAATCTAAAATGCTAGGGGCGACTGAGAACTATATCCGGCTTAATTTGAATATCTAGTAGGGACTTATGACTATCTCTGCCTCGATTTGAATATCCGAGGCGATTGAGAACTATATCCGTCGGATTTTGAATATCTAGAAGTGACTAAGAAGTATTTCCAGGTTTAGCGGAATATTTGGGGCGACTGAAAACTATATCCGACTCAGTCTGAAAATCTTGAGGTGACAGAGACCTATATCTGGCTCAAGCTGACTATCTGGAGTGCCTAAGAACTTTATCCGGCTTAGTCTTAAGGTTTGAAGGAGACTGAGAACTATATTTGGCTAAATCTGAAAAATTTGGGGCGATTGAGAACTATATCCGACTCAATCTGAATTTCTGAGGTGGCTAAGAACTATATCCGGCTCAATTTGAATATCTAAGGGCGACAAAGAACCATATTTGGCTCAGTTTGAATGTCTGAGGCAACTAAGAACTATGTCCTGCTTAATCTAAAAATCAGGAGGTGAATGAGATCTATATCCGGCTTAATCTTAATATCTGGGTGACTGATAACTATATCCGACTCAACCTAAAAAGCCGGGGGTGACTGAGAACTATATCTGGCTTAATCTGAATATCTGGTGGGGACTTATGACTATCTCTGCCTCAATTTGAATATCTGAGGCGACTAAGAACTACATCCGTCTGATTCTGAATATCTTGAGGTGACTGAGAACTATATTGGCTCAAGCTGACTATCTGGAGTGCTTGAGATCTTTATCTGGCTCAAGCTGAAGGTTTGGAGGTGACTGAGAACTGTATTCGCCTAAATCTAAAAAACTAGGGGCGATTGAGAACTATATCCGACTCAATCTGAATATCTAGAGGTCACAAAGAATTATATCTGGCTCAAGTTGACTATCTGGAGTGGCTGAGAACTTTTTCCAACTCAATCTGAAGGTTTGGAGGTGACTGAGAATTGTATTCGCCTAAATCTAAAAAACTGGGGGTGATTGAGAACTATATCCGACTCAATCTGAATATTTGAGGTGGCTAAGAACTATATCCGGCTCAATCTAAAAATTTGGGGCAACTGAGAACTATATCCGACTCAATTTGAATATCTAGGGGCAACTAAGAACCATATCTGTCCTAGTTTGAATGTCTGAGGCAACTAACAACTATGTCCTACTCAATCTGAAAATTAGTAGGTGAATAAGATCTATATCCGACTTAATCTTAATATCTGGGTGACTGAGAACTATATCCGACTCAATCTAAAAAACTAGGCACGACTAAGAACTATATCCGGCTCATTCTCAATATTTGGGGTGACTGAGAACTATATCCAATTCAATCTAAAATGCCGGGGGCGACGGAGAACTATATACGGCTTAATCTGAATATTTGGGGCGACTGAATACTATAACCTACTGAATCTAAAAGTCTGGGGGAGACTGAAAACTATATCCGGCTTAATCGTAATATCTAGTGGGGAATTATGACTATCTCTGCCACGATTTGAATATCTGAGGCGGCTGAGAACTATATCCGTCTAATTCTGAATGTCTAAAGGTGATTGAGAGTATTTCTGGCTCAAGCGGAATATCTGGGGCGATTGAGAACTATATCCGACTCAATCTGAAAATCTGGAGGTGACAGAGAACTATATCTCGTTCAAGCTGACTATCTGGAGTGACTGAGAACTTTATCAGGCTCAATCTGAAGGTTTGGAGGTAATTGAGAAATATATTCGGCTAAATCTAAAAAATTGGGGGCGATTGAGAACTATATCCGACTCAATCTGAATATCTGAGGTGGCTAAGAACTCTATCCGGCTCAATCTAAAAATCTGGGGGCAATTGAGAACTATATTCGACTCAATTTGAATATCTTGGGGTGACTAAGAACCATATCTGTCCTAGTTTGAATGTTTGAGGCAACTAACAACTATATCCTACTCAATCTGAAAATTAGGAGATGAATGAGATCTATATCCGACTCAATCTTAATATCTGGGTGACTGAGAACTATATCCGACTCAATCTAAAAAACTAGGCACGACTAAGAACTATATCTGGCTCATCCTCAATATTTGGGGTGACTGAGAACTATATCCGACTCAATCTAAAATGCCGTGGGTGACGGAGAATTATATACTGCTCAATCTGAATATCTGGGGTGCCTGAATACTATATCCTATTGAATCTAAAAATCTGGGGGAGACTGAAAACTATATCCGGCTTAATCGTAATATCTGGTGGGCACTTATGACTATCTCTACCACGATTTGAATATCTGAGGTGACTGAGAACTATATCCGTCTAATTCTGAATGTCTAAAGGTGATTGAGAAGTATTTCTAGCTCAAGCAGAATATCTGGGGCGATTGAGAACTATATCCTACTAAATCTGAAAATCTGGAGGTGACAGAGAACTATGTCTCGTTCAAGCTGACTATCTGGAGTGACTGAGAACTTTATCCGGCTCAATTTGAAGGTTTGGAGGTAATTGAGAACTATATTCGACTAAATCTAAAAACCTGGGGGTGATTGAGAACTATATCCGACTCAATCTGAATATCTGTGGTAGCTATGAACTATATCCGGCTGAACTTCAATATCTGGTGCGAAAGAGAACCATATCTGGCTCAGTTTGAATCTTTAAGGCGACTAAGAACTATGTCCTACTCAATCTGAAAATTAGGAGGTGAATGAGATCTATACCCAGCTCAATCTGAATATCTAGGTGACTGAGAACTATATCTGACTCAATCTAAAAAACTTGGCTCTATTGAGAACTATATCCGGCTCATTCTCAATATTTGGGGTGACTGAGAACTATATCCGACTCAATCTAAAATGCCGGGGGAGACTGAGAACTATATACGGCTCAATCTGAATATCTGGGGCGACTGAATACTATATCCGGTTGAATCTAAAAATCTGGGGGCGATTGAGAACTATATCCTGCTCATTCTGAAAATCTAAAGGTGACTGAGTAGTATTTCCGGCTCAAGCAGAATATTTGGGGCGACTGAGAACTATATCCGACTCAATTTGAAAATCTAGAGGTGACATAGAACTATATACGGCTCAAGCTGAATATCTGGAGGACAGAGAACTTTATCCGGCTCAATTTGAACGTCTTGAGGTGACTAAGAACTATATCCAGCATAATCAGAATATCTACGCGACTGAGAACTATATTCAGCTCATTCTGAAAATCTAGAGGCGAATGAGAAGTTTTTCCGGCTCAAGCACAATTTCTGGGGCGCCTAAGAACTATGTCCTGGTCATTCTGAAAATATAGAGGTGACTGAGTAGTATTTCCGACTCAAGTGCAACATCTAAGGCGACTGAGAACTATATCCGACTTAATCCGAAAACCTGGCGGTGACAAAGAACTATGTCTGACTCAATCTGAATTTCTAGAGGTGACTGAGAACTATATCCGGCTCAATCTAAATATCTACGTGACTGAGAACTATATCCGACTCAATCTAAAAAACTGGGGGCGACTGAGAACTATATCCGACTTAATCTGAATATCTGGGGCGACTGAGTACCATATCCGACTCAATCTAAAAATCCGGGGACGACTGAGAACTATATACGGCTTAATCTGAATATCTGGTGGTGACTGAGAACCATATTTGGCTAAGTTTGAATGTCTGAGGCGATTAAGAACTATATCCTACTTACTCTGAAAATCAAGTGGTGAATGAGATCTATATCCGGCTTAATCTGAATAACAGGGCGACAGAGAACTATATCTGACTCAATCTAAAAAGCTGGGGGTGACTGAGAACTATATCTGGCTTAATGTGAATATCTGGTGGGGACTTATGACTATCTCTGCCTTGATTTGAATATCTGAGGCGACTGAGAACTACATCCATCAGATTTTGAATATCTAGAGGTGACTGAGAACTATATCTGGCTCAAGCTGACTATCTGGAGTGCCTGAGAACTTTATCCGGCTTAATCTGAGGGTTTGGAAGTGACTGAGAACTGTATTCGCCTAAATCTAAAAAATTTGGGGCAATTGAGAACTATATCCGACTCAATCTAAATATCTGCAAGTGACAGAGAATTATATCTGGCTCAAGCTGACTATCTAGAGTGGCTGAGAACTTTATCCAGCTTAATCCGAAGGTTTGAAGGTGATCGAGAATTGTATTTGCCTAAATCTTAAAAACTGGTGGCGATTGAGAACTATATTTAACTCAATCTGAATATATGAGGTGGCTAAGAACCATATCCGGCTCAATCTAAAAATCTGGGGGCAACTGAGAAATATATCCGACTCAATTTGAATATCTAGGGGCGATTGAGAACCATATCTTTCCCAGTTTGAATGTCTGAGGCAACTAAGAACTATGTCCTACTCAATCTGAAAATCAGGAGGTGAATGAGATCTATATCCGACTTAATCTTAATATCTGGGTGACTGAGAACTATATCCGACTCAATCTAAAAAACTAGGAACGATTGAGAACTATATCTAGCTCATTCTCAATATTTGGGGTGACTAAGAACTATATTCGACTCAATCTAAAAAGCCGGGGGTGACTGAGAAGTATATACGGCTCAATCTGAATATCTGGGGCGACTGAATACTATATCCGATTGAATCGTAATATCTGGTGGGGACTTATGACTATCTCTGCCTCGATTTTAGTATCTAAGGCGACTGAGAACTATATCCGTCTAATTCTGTATGTCTAAAGGTGATTGAGAAGTATTTCTGGCTCAAGTGGAATATATGGGGCGATTGAGAACTATATCCGACTCAATCTAAAAATCCAGAGGTGATAAAGAACTATATCTTGCTCAATCTGACTATCTGGAGTGACTGAGAACTTTATCCGGCTAAATCTGAAGGTTTGGTGGTAATTGAGAAGTGTATTCGGCTAAAATAAAAAAATAGGGGTGATTGAGAACTATATCCTGCTCATTCTGAAAATCTAAAGGTGACTGAGTAGTATTTCTGGCTCAAGCGGAATATTTGGGGCGATTGAGAACTATATCCGACTCAATTTGAAAATCTAGAGGTGACATAGAACTATATACGGCTTAAGCTGAATATCTAGAGGACAGAGAACTTTATCCGGCTCAATCTGAACGTCTTGGGGTGACTAAGAACTATATCCAGCTTAATCAGAATATCTACACGACTGAGAACTATATTCGACTCATTCTGAAAATCTAGAGGTGACTTATAAGTTTTTCCGGCTCAAGCGCAATATCTGGGGCGCCTGAGAACTATATCCTGGTCATTCTGAAAATCTAGAGGTGACTGAGTAGTATTTTCGGCTCAAGCGCAACATCCAAAAAATGTCTATTAGCGACCAAGAATTTATGACGGACCCAAAAAGCCATCTTAAAAAACCTTATTTGCGATGGCAAAATAAAGCCCTCACAAATACTTAATAAAATATGAAATATTTGTGACCAACAAAAAAAGCTGTCGTAATTATGTGTTATAGCCGTCACAAATGCTAATATTTTGGAGGGAAATTTTCCCTCCATATTATTTGTGAGGGACAATTAAAAATCTCTCGCAAAAAGTGTAATATTTATGACGGTTAAAAAAATGCCGTCACTAATACTAAATTATTTGCGAGGGCTAGGATCGACCTTCACAAATAATCATTAAAATGTAAAAAATTTTGGAGGGAAATGTTCCCACCAAATTATTTCCGAGGGACAATAAAAATTCCTTGCAAAAAGTTTATTTTTTGTGAGTTAAAAATATACCCTCACTAATACTAAATTATTTGCAAGGGCCACAATTGGCCTTTGCAAATAATCATGAAAATATTAATTTTCTTTAGAGATAAAAGTTATACTAAAATTCCAAGAATATAAGGATTGGTGAAACATAAAGTGATAGGAAATTTGTATTCAAAATTATGCCTATTAAAATTCATAATATCTTATTTTTCATCTCTGGTTTTCAATTAGGCCACCAACTTATAGATGGTTTGCTCAAATTCTTTGAAACCTTCAGACTCAGCTTAACTTTGAACTTCATAATTCTAATTTATCCATCATTTTCTATCTGTGTAATTAACCACTACAAGAACTACATGATCACTTCTTTGGAAAGTTGCATGAACTAGACTATAGTAAAAATGTTATTTACATATCCACAACACATATAGCAATCAGTGATTGCCAATCACTCATAGTATTGGGAAATAAGATGAACAAAAAAAAAAAAAAAAAAAAACTCAATTTTAAAATCAGTGCAAGGCAATTAAGTGGTGAGAATTGGAGACAGTAATTTAGACTTGGATCCAACTTTAGCCTTTGGGTCTGGGAAGAATTCTATCCCAGGTAGCACTTTGACCTCTCCTTAAAAAAAAAAGAAAAAAAAAAGCAACTTCAAACTCAGACAATCAAAATAGATAGTATAATCACATATTAAACTCAATGGGGTCAATGTGAGCATTCTATACTAGGGTAATAACCTTAGAGAATCAAGAAAGAGAGCAAGAGAGATAACTGCCCATACCTTGTCTGCAACTAAATTTTTGTTTCAATAAGCATCCTTAGTATCTGGCACAGATAACTAATCTGGATGAAACCAAATACAGTGATGGAGTAGAAGCTGTAAGCCTTTGAAGTCACTCGGTTATCATATTCTCAACACCACTCCTTCTCCAATCTATATCATCATCCTCATTTTCTTCTTGCAGCACATTTGCATTACAGTGTAAATTTTCTTCTTCTTGGTATGGCTCTTCTTCATCTGATGGCATTTCATAAAGGTTTCATGGTTTGGTTTCAATCACAACATTCCATGTGGGATCTTTTATTCCATTAACATAGTAAACTTGAGTTGCTTGACATATTGCCAATCACTCTTAGTATTGGGAAATAAGATGAACCAAAAAAAAAAAAAAACTCAATTTTAAAATCAGTGTAAGGCAATTAAGTGGTGAGAATTGGAGACAGTAATTTAGACTTGGATCCAACTTTAGCCTTTGGGTCTGGGAAGAATTCTATCCCAGGTAGCACTTTGACCTCTCCTTAAAATAAAAAAGAAAAAAAAAAGCAACTTCAAATTCAGACAGTCAAAATAGATAGTATAATCACATATTAAACTCAATGGGGTCAATGTGAGCATTCTATACTAGGGTAATAACCTTAGAGAATCAAGAAAGAGTGCAAGAGAGATAACTGCCCGTACCTTGTCTGTAACTAAATTTCTGTTTCAATAAGCATCCTTAGTATTATGCACACAGATAACTAATCTGGATGAAACCAAATACGGTGATGGAGTGGAGGCTGTAAGCCTTTAAAGTCACTCGGTTATCATATTCTCAACACCACTCCTTCTCCAATCTATATCACCATCCTCATTTTCTTCTTACAGCACATTTGTATTACAGTGTAAATTTGCATTACAGTATAAATTTTCTTCTTCTTGGTATGGCTCTTCTTCATCTGATGGCATTTCATAAAGGTTTCGTGGTTTGGTTTCAATCACAACATTCCATGTGGGATCTTTTATTCCATTAACATAGTAAACTTGAGTTGCTTGACATGCTAATACAAATGGCTCTACGGTTTTCAACTTTCGTGATGTATTAACAATAGTGGTTCTGTGCCGATCTCTCTTATAACCAATTCCTTCACGAGATACATCATACCAATCACATTTAAACAACACAACTTTGTGCCCTTCAGTATATTGAAGTTCAACAATGTCTGTTAGTTGTCCATAATAAGGCACATTGCAACTTTGATCCTCCCCTCTCACCATAACTCCATTATTTTATGTTCTTTTACTTTCATCACATTGATTTGTATGAAATTTGAAGCCATTAACATTGTAACCACGATAAAAAATAGCCCTTTTCTCAAGGCCCCGAGCTAATGAAAGCATATGCCCATCAACTTGCCTTGTATTATATAAGTTGGCGATCTACAATAAAACCTAAATAAGGTTAAACCCCAGTTGTAGTAGTTAAAATATAAACAAACATACATTTTCAAAATAAATTACTATCTTACTCTTTTTTCAAACCACGCAATAAATTCTTGTTTATGCACGCTGTCAATGTCGAGAACACCTGCATTTGTAAGGATGTTCTTATGTTCTCTACACACAGTTAAATCTCCTAATCAGTTTTAATATCATATCATGAGAATATCAAAGAAGTAATTTTTGTGAAGATCATCTTACTCAACAAATCGGTTAGTGTCAACACAATTTTGAAGGACATAAAATGTTGCTACATTGTGAAGATCATCATTCAACTCACATCTTATTGCTTTCCCTAAATGTCGTCTAGGTGTTGAGAATATGGACAATTGAGAGGTATTTGCACATGCGGAAGTACCTCCGTCATAATTTTGCTCTACCCGATTAAATTTGGTTTCTAATCCATCTAAATAGCGAGAACAAAATGTTAGACATTCATCTACTAAATACTTTTCTGCAATAGACCCTTCTGCATGTGCCTTATTACGGACATAATTCTTAAGCTTGCGCAAATACCTATATTTGAAGGCATAATATAAATTTTATCAAAAATAAAATACTAGTGAGCAATTGTAATTTAGATTATAATGAAATTTTGTAAACTTTACCTCTCAACTGGATACATCCATCTATATTGCAGTGGACCTGCAACTTTAGCTTCCCAAGATAGATGAATGGTCAAGTGAACCATTACATCAAAGAAAGAAGGTGGAAAATTTTGTTCTAATTTACAGAGGGTTATTTCAATTTGGGTTTCAAGACGATCCAAATCATCCACTCATAACACTTTAAAACATAATTCTTTGAAAAAGTTACTTAACTTAGTCAAAGCATCAGATACTTTTTTAGGTAAAAAGTCATGCACTGCAAGTGGGAGTAATCTTTCTGGGAAAACATGACAATCATGAGTCTTCATACTAGAAATTTTTCTCTCCTCAATATTCACACATCGAGATAAATTTGCAGAGTAGCCATTCGGAAATTTAAGATTTTTTAGCCATAAGCATATGGCCCTTTTCTCATCATTTGACAGTGTATAGCAAGCTGGGAGTAGCTCTATCTTCCCATTAACCTCTATGGGGTGGAGCGTATGTCGTATGCCCATTTCTTTTAGATCAAGACGAGTGCTTAAAGAATCCTTCGTTTTATCTTTAATATTCATAATTGTTCCAATCACACTATCAAATATATTTTTTTCAACATGCATCACATCCAAATTGTGATGTAACAAAAGTGTTCTCCAATATGGCAATTCAAAAAAAATGCTATGCTTCTTCCAATTATGAAAATGCCCATGCCCTTCTAGAAATTGCTTTTTCTGGCCTTTCCCAAATATAATTGGCTTTAATGGACGAATTTATTTTAACTCATCATCACCAGATAACCGTTTAGGTGTTGTCTTCCTTTCTTTTTTACCATTAAATTGTGACTTCTTATTACGCCATTTGTGGTCTAAGGCCAAAAACCGACGATGTCCCATATAACATATCTTATATCCATTTCGTAACCTGCAATGATTAGTCTCACTATGACAACAAGGACACGCCAAATTTCCCTTTGTACTCCAACCGGAAATAACAGCATATGCAAGAAAGTCATGGATAGTCCACAACACTACTGCTCTCATCTGAAAGTTCTCCTTTGTTGAAGCATCATATGTACACACCCCATCTTCCCATAATTCTTTCAGCTCATCAATTAACAGCCTCAAGAATACATCAATGTCATTCCCAGGACCCTTTGGGCTTGGTATAAGTAATGACATCAATGAGTAAGGCTCCTTCATGCACATCCAAAGGGGAAAATTATATGGCAATAAGATAATAGGCCAGACACTATATTTAATACTCATATTTCCAAATGGGTTAAACCCATCTGTAACTAGTCCAAGCCTAACATTACAGGGATCCATTGCGAATGACTCATGAATTTGGTCAAATTTTTTCCAAGCTTCACAATTTGCTGGATGTCGTAACACTCCATCATTAACACGTTTTTCATGGTGCCATTTCATATCTACAGCAATCTTTGTTGACATAAACAATCGTTGTAGCCTTGATTTAAGTGGAAAAAAGCGCAAAACCTTCCATGGTACCTTTTTATTTTTCCCTTTACCACCCTTTTTTGTCTGCCATCTTGAAAGTTTACAAACTGGACATTGAGTCGCTTCTGAATACTCCTTATAATAAAGTGCACAATCATCTTTGCACGCATCTATCTTCTCATAATGGAGGCCTAGATCGTTGACAATCTTTTTTGCCTCATAGTTCGAGCTAGGTAGTCTCACACACATAGGAAATGCATCCTTTAATAGCTCCATCAACATACTAAAGGACTTGTTGGTCCATGATGATACGCACTTTATGTGCAATAACTTGACTATGAAGGACAAGCTTGAATACTTTTCACAATCTGGATACAAAGGCTGTTTAACCTCTTCCAACAATCTATAAAATTACTTTGCATCTCCATTTGGCTCTTATGGTTCATTTCCACTTGATTCCCTGCCACGCACCATTTGTGGATAAGCATCCTTGATCGTATCAAACATATCACTATATAGCATACCATCATCATCATCATCACCTTCCACTTCACTATCACTTTCCTCTTCACTATCACCTTCCCCATGAAGGTACCAAATAGTATAATCTTTCCTATACCCCTAAATAAAAGATGATACTGGACCTCATCCCGAGTCCTATGATACCTGTTGCTACAATCAATACACGGACAGTTGATTATCATATCTCCATCTGTTGAATGTTTAAATGCATACTCAAGAAAGTTTTCAACTCCATTAATATACTCAGTGCAAGATCTAGTAGGAAGATGCATCCAAGATTTATCAACCGTCATTTTATCTACACCATTTAAAGCATTGTATTAATCATAACTAACATTGATGGTGCAGATAGTAAATATTCATAAGTCAATTTTAAACAAACATGAGCTAAGTTTCATACCGGATTGGAACAAAAACTACACTCTTTACCGCTTCTTCAACAAAGCTTCTGCAAACAATATCAAGGCCTGCAAATTGCAAAGAAAATCAATGCTTATGCTTCAGCCATCTTGTAAGAAGCAACACCATACAAGCAATACAGGTCCCATACAAGCTCAAATATTGATTCAAACCACAAAAACACGTGTGTTTTCTTCCTGAACTTCCACTAAATCAAGTCAGGGTGCATGTAAAACATAGACAATCTTTGTAAAGCATGTCCTAAGTCAAAGGTTATATAGAACCTTTAAAGGAAGAAGAAGGAAAAAGAAGTTGGTGCTTTTACTACCAAGATTCACTCTAACAACACCATGTAACAGTAGTTTCGTGTTCCTGATTGTGTAGCCCACAAAAGGCACTGAATTCAAGACTGAATTAAAAGTAAATATAAAAGAACTAGTGGATGGTCCTAGGACCTATTAGCTACTTCAAAAGAGTGTTGGACAGCCATGTTTATTCAACTCAAAAGAAGGCCAAGAAGTTTGATACCTGTATACCCAATATAGAGGCCTAGGAGGCTAAGACACGGAACACTGCCACAAACCAATATAAAAGTCCCCAGACACAAAACACTATGTCACACATACATCAATGCATAAAAAAATACCTAGATATTGTTAAAATCAATGAATTAGCTCATCATATTTAGCAATATCTTCTATGGTTCTACTCAGTGTGTTTTCATTGCCCATTATGAATTACAAAACACTTTTTTTGCAAAAAAGATACTGCAGCTTATTAAACTAGAATGCATTATTAGTGAATATTTCCCAAGGAGAGGAAAAAACAAAGAAACAGATAAAATAAATACAAAGAAGAAATTAAAATGGAAAAGTCTTACAGTCTCTTCAAGTTGCTCAAATTTCCTAGGTTTTCAGGAAGATGTCCATCAAGCTGATTAGCTTCCAAAACCCTATAAAATGCAACTTAAACTATAACCCAGGTTGTACACCATTCTTCTTTTTATTAAGCAATAAAATCTACGTCAAGACTGACTTATAGCTCCTCAAGTGAACCAATCTCACCAATTCCCTTAGGAATTTCACCACTTAACCAGTTTCCTGAAAGGGACTTGCAGAATACCAATTGTTAGGAAATGACCAACCTGTTGACCCCTTTGGTCAACACCTATATCGCATATAATAAAGGCTCTCATAGATACAAATGCAAAAAATAACTTACAAAATGACAAGAGGGAGCTGAGATCACTGTTAAATGAAAGAAATATCATTTTGTCTTTCTCAATTTTGAGGTCATAAGACAAAAAGGCCAATCTTTGATGAAGTCAAAATTTATATAAAATGGACTACATATTGTTTGGAAAAGGCTTACCAAGTTCCTTAATGATTGTATTAATGTGAATATCTACTCTAAAAACATAGAAGTATTTTTCATGGTTAATACAATATTATTGGCATGGTGCATCAGTGTGTGCTTGGACTAGGCAACTAAGTCTAGAAGATATATATGAACCTTTCAGCTGGTAGAATAATATATGCTTATCCGGTTTTTGAGTATCCAATGGAAATTAAATGTTTTTGTTGTTTTAATGGTAGTTAGCCATATCATCATCAATTTAATAACAAGTAATGCTCTTAATTTTTACAAGTTCTAAGAAAGCCAACTGAAATCCTATGAGAAATATGGTAGTGTACAGAATAAATGAAGAATGTGTGGACACCTCAATAACTACTCTTCATAATAAAAAAATCTCTATGGAAAATTCAGCAAAAATGATAATATGATGAGGTTAATTAATGAACGGTTTTAGACCCCTTATAAACAACCAGATTGCGTAGCCTAGTTAATTAGCCAAGTTGTTACTTAGTCAAATTAAGCAGTTCTAGGTTAAAACAATCACAAAATCATATCATGCATATAAAATATATAAAGCAGCGGAAATAATAAAGAACACAAGATATGATCACCGAGGAAACCACACGGAAAAACCTAGGGAGGATTTTACCCACCGATCCTCAAGGCAAAACGGAATCCACTAAGAAAGAATTGAAGTTCTTACAAAAGGACTTACAAGCTCCCCGCTTGACTTCCTAATGCTACCCACCAGTAAAACTTCCTGACACGACCACGCGCAGGCTCCGAGTCCACGGACTACTTCTTTCTTTGAATCCCTCAATCAGCTACAAGCACCCACGCTTGATATTCTTTAAGCTTCAAAGGCAGCAACCAAGTTGATAATCAAGATGTTGAAGTAATCTCAATCTTGAAAACCCTAAGCTTTGTGTAAAGGAAAGCTCCTCTAGATCTCACAAGAGATTTACACAAAACCGCAATGTGTGAGCAACAATATAACTTGTGCAACACTTATAAACGTGGCTAGGGTTTGCCTTATATACCTAGGGCAAAAACATAAAACCCTAAACGTTTAAAGAGTTAGGGCTGAGTTGGAAATTCTGCAGAAAACGCATCTGGGCCGATTTTCGATCGATCGAGTCTAACTTTCGATCGATCGAGCCAGGCCGAAATGCCCCAATGCATCTGCAGTCACTCGATTCCAACTTTACAATATTTTATCAACTTTGAGCAAGCCTAAACAAGACTAAGTACATTGTTTTGATCATGGTTTGCCAACATTACAAATTAGAGTTCTAAATACATAAATTCCTAAACCTTTAGAACCTAACAAACTCCCCCTTTGGCAATCTGTGACAAAACACAAATTAAAAGCTCAAAGTTTACAAGTAAAAAGCCCTTTACAAAATAATGCTCATAAACTCAAATTCAACCCTAACTACTATCCATCGGTTGCAAGAGTAGACAGCAGCTTTGTTGAATCAACCTGTATATTCCTGAAATACTCAACAAACACATAAACGCATGTGTGACATGAAATAGTATATAAACAGGTATAATTATTCTTGTAAGATTCACGCAACACAAAATAAAGGTATATATCAATGAATCAACTCATAAATATAAATCAATAAGTAGTTAATCATAAGACAACAAGAATCAAATAAAAAACATGTATATCAATATATCAATCAATGTTACTCCCCCTAACATGAATATCCCCAAAAATGATATACAAGGTGAAGCACCTAGATACAATGTAATAAGCTCCACAAAATAACAAAAACAATCTCCCCCTAACTACAAAAACTCCTCTACAAGTCAAAACTCTACTCCCCCTTTTTGTGACGAAATGCCATAGGGCAATTAAAAGTCGCCCTCAAAAGGAGGTGGTGAGGGTGAATGAAGACGCGCAAGGTCGGCTCGCAGAGCTCGCATCTCATCAAGCAAATCCACCAAAATCTGACCATGAGCCGCCTGAACGGTCATGACAGTCTCTAGGGTACGATGAACATCAAAGTCAGCCGAAGGAGGTGGAGGAGCAGCAGCAACAGCTACATCAGGATTAGGAATATCCTCACCAGCAGGACCTGTAGAAGATGAAGGAGGAGGAGCGCTACTAGACGGCTCAGACCTAGGGTGTTTAGAACCAGCTCGAAGATGAGCAGCCCTCTGTCTAAGAAAAGACGCACCTATAGGAGCAATCACATGAACAGGCTCAGAAGCAGGGAAATCCTCTAAACCAAGATAAAGTAAAATCCTATGAATGAAGATAGGATGAACAAGAGCATGAGCTATAGATGAACTCCTATAAACTTCGTTCAAAGAACGAAGAAAAAGATGAGGAAAACTAATAGGAGCATCAGTCACTAGAGCATACGAAAAATACACACCTCTCAAGAGGAATGGTGTGCAGATGAGAAATGGGCCAGAGAGAGTGACAAGCTATCCTAAAGAAGAGATAGACTGTCTCAGGAAGCTCAGCGGTGGTGATCCTAGGATCAGAACCCCACTGGATAGATGACCCAGTGATGTAAGACATGACATCACTCAACTCTGGTGACTCATCATAGGGATAGACAGGATGCCGAACCAATGGTACCTCAAGAGCATCAGCCACTACCTGAGGAGTAATGGAGTACTCTACACTTCGTATCTAACTCCTAACTAGAGTGTTGGAGTCATAGATGTGGATAGAGATGTTCGAGAAGAACTCTCTAATCAAGGTAACCGGAGGAGGAGGATCAGACACAGCTAACAAAGGCAACCATCCTCTACGCTCAAAATTTGCCCTAATGGCAGGATTAAGCTCATCTAGAATGACAGAACGCTCAGCCCAAACTTTTCTCTTAAGGTTTAGAGTCTCATAAAGCTCTTGGTTTTTCTCACTAGGGAAGCTCTCACTATCAAAGGAAGGAGGGGGTGGTGAAGGAGAGGGAATAGTCCTACGGGCTCTAGTCTTCCTAGGCATGATGCTAAGGAAAGGACAGAGACACAAAGAGAAAACCAAAAAGAACAAAAACAAAACCAAGGGTAGACAGCAAGTTAGCACCAAAAAAAAAAAAAAAACAGAATAAAAATCTATTTGATGCATGAACAATAATAATGTTATGATGCATGAACTAATGCAGTAACCAAGGTCAAATTAAGTTCAATTTCACAAAATTGGCTTGAACATAGAGTTTCTTAACAGAAACCCTAAAAAAATTTGAAAACCACTTGAAAAATTTTTCACCCAATTGATGAATTAAGCATTACAAACCACAATACAATGATTATAATGCCTAATTACATCAATACACAAAGCCAATTTCATCAAATTTAACTCAATTTCACAAAAGCCCCAATTCGGACCAAACCTAAACCCTAGAATTTTCAATTGTTCACAAAACTCAAAATTGATCAAATTAACCATCAAGGAACTAGTGTATGTTGTGTCCCCATAAAAACCCATTGATCAATTTCACAAATTTTGGTCTGAATCATCAATAATCCCAAAAAGAAAAGTTCCAAAAATCTCCCTTAAATGCATGAAAACATGAAAATAAGTTGAAAAGGAAGGGCAAAACAGACTTACCTGCTTGAGGAAAGAGATTTCTTGCAAAAAATCCGGAGGAAAACGACAAAATATTGGAACTATTGAGCTTGCCTCATCGGAGAGAGAAAGAAAAAGTTTTGAAAAAGTTTGAATAGTTCTTTGAAAAAGTCAGATTTCAACATTTTAAAAAAGCTTCTCCACGATCTTCGATCGATTGAAAATTACATTCGATCGATCAAATGTTCCAGTCATTTTAGAACAATCTGGGACACTTTTTTGATCGATCGAAAATCACACTGGATCGATCGAAATGGGCAGAGGCTCACTAAAATTTTGAGAAAAATCACTGTTTTGAAAAATGCAAACCTAGTTTTGAAAACAACTTGTTAAAGTATTTGAACAATGAAATCAAAATGCATGAGTATGAGATGGAATGCTTTTTCAAAAACCCAAATTTTTTTAAACCTAATTTTCTCAAAAAACAAGTTTCAATCATCCTCCCATTTAATTTTGTCAAGCAACAAACATGTTGTGCATAAATCTCAAGATATTTTCAAACTTGGTTGGTAAGACCAAAAACACACACACTAGCATGTACAGAGTTTAACAAAAAGTAACTTGTGTAGTGTGTGAAACTAGCAAAAACTTGAGATACATGTGAGGTGATATGTGAATAGCAATCAAACACAAAGTCTACACAATTCATCACATAGAATTTAAAAGAGACTATCACCTAAAGAGTTACATCCTATAACTCCCACATCTCCTAGATCAAAAGCTTGCAATCATGTAAGTTTCTTGCATTTTTGCCTCTTATTTATATATGAATTGGCATTCAGCCTAATAGTACACACCGGTTTGAATTAAGTGAATTGGCATCAAGCCTAATAGTACACACCAGTTTTAATTTAATTTTGAGGCTACACCTTATGTTCTTTTTGTGCATGTGCTACACTTTTTCGAGCACAAAATCTTATGATATGCACTAAGGTGTTCATGATTGGCTAGAGAACAGTGGTGAGATGGTTATTTATGCATTTCTCTAAAGGATCAAGTCCGACAGTCAAAGAACAAGTGACTTCATGATTAAGGCAAAGTGATTAAAAACCACACACATCTTTCCCACACAACATGCACTACAAAGTTTCAACTAGTCAAGTGCAGTAAATAAGCTCATTAAGGTTAAACAAGGTACACAAGATATGACATGTGTAAAAAGATTGACCAACCTTGTTTTCAAAAATAAAAAAAAATAGTGTCCAACATAGATTTTGCTTTCTCCTTTTTATTTTTTTATTTTTTTATCTATTATTATTATTATTATTAAAAGAGAAAACAAACAAATCCTAGAATGAAATGCATGTATGTAATGCAATGCAAGTCCTAGAACAAAAAAAAAAAAACACAAAAACCAAAGAACAATGGTCACAACAGAATAGAGCAATGAAGCATAAGGACCAAGAATGCCAAAAACAACTAGGGACATCGAAGCACACCAATCACTTGACGAAGTGTCTCAAACTTACTTCCATCAAGCGGTTTGATAAAGATGTCAGCATTTTGACGATCAGTAGGGATATATTCAAGAACAACAATTTTCTTTTCAACCAAATCCCTAATGAAATGATATCTAAGCTCAATGTGTTTGGTCTTAGAATGCTGAACAGGATTCTTAGATATATCTATAGCGCTAGAGTTATCGCAATAGACAACCATGGTATCTTGAGGAATCCCATAATCACCCAAAAGTTTTTTCATCCAAAGGAGCTGAGAACAACAACTCCCAGCAGCAATATATTCTGCCTCAGCAGTGGATAGAGAAACAGAATTTTGTTTCTTACTCATCCAAGCCACAAGATTGGCTCCTACATAAAAACACCCTCCAGTGGTGCTTTTTCTATCATCAGCATTCCCAGCCCAATCAGAATCAAAAAAACCAGCAAGAGACAAATTTGATTCCTTACTATAAAATAATCCATAGTCACAGGTTCCACTCACATATTTTATAATTCTCTTAACAGCATTTAAATGAGAAACCTTAGGATTAGACTGGAATCTAGAGCAAACACCAACACTAAAAGATATATCAGGACGACTAGCAGTCAGATATAGAAGACAGCCTATCATGCTTCTATACAAAGTAACATCAACAGACTCACCTGATGGATCGATTGTCAATTTTGCATTAGCAGCCATCGGTGTTCTAGCATGAGAAGCCTTGTCCAGTCCAAATCTTTTAACTAAATTTCTTACATATTTAGCTTGATTGATGTAGATTCCTGTCTCTGTTTGCTTTACCTGCAATCCCAAAAAGTAAGTTAGTTCTCCAACCATGCTCATTTCAAATATCGCCTTCATTTCATCTGCAAAAGAATGAGCAAGAGAATCATTAGTAGCACCAAAAATAATGTCATCAACATAAATTTGAGCTACAACAAAACCAGTCTTATCATTTCTTATGAAGAGAGTTGTATCTGCACATCCCCTTTTGAATCCATGCTCAGTGAGATATGCAGTCAGTCTGTCATACCAAGCCCGAGGAGCTTGTTTCAACCCATAGAGAGCTCTCTTCAATTTGTAGACATCATCAGGTCTGTGGGGATCTACAAAGCCTTTAGGTTGTTCAACATAAACTTCTTGTATCATTCCATTCAAGTAAGCACTCTTGACATCCATTTGATATAGCTTGAAGTTTAGATGACTAGCTATGGCCAACAATATTCGGATGGATTCTAGCCTTGCTACTGGTGCAAAAGTCTCATCAAAATCAATTCCTTCCACCTGTGTGTACCCTTGTGCAACAAGTCTTGATTTGTTTCTGATCACAGTGCCATGTTCATCTGACTTGTTCTTAAAGATCCACTTAGTTCCAATCACATGTACATTCTTCGGTCTAGGAACTAATTCCCACACATCATTCCGAACAAATTGATGAAGTTCTTCATGCATGGAATTTACCCAATCAGCATCTTGAAGGGCTTCATCTACCTTCTTCGGTTCAAATTGGGACAGATAACATGAGTGAGTGATCACATTCAAAGCTTTTGATCTCAATCTCATGTTATCATTCAGACTACCCAAAATATTTGTGGAAGGATGATTTAATCTCACTCTAGAGGACGGCCGTTTAACAAGAGATGTTGTGGTATCTTTCTGTTCAAATGGAGGACTGAGCTCACTTTGTACCTGTCGAGTGTCCCGAACTGGAGTGGATGGTTCTGAACTTGATGGTACTGAGACTGTATCATTCAACACCAACAGCTCTTCCTCACTATGTTTCCCAACATACTCAGTAAGAGGAGAATCATTAACTTCTAAAGACTTATCTTGAGCAGGAACAGTGCTTTCTAAAGATGCTTCTGAACACACTTCATCATTTATCACAACATTTGAAGATTTCATGACTGTTTTGGTTCTCAGATTGTACACTCTATAAGCTCTACTGGTGGAAGAGTATCCTAGAAAGTATCCTTTGTCGCTCTTGGCATCAAATTTTTCTAGGTTCTCTCTATCATGTAGAATGTAACAGTCACTGCCAAATACCCTGAAATATTTGACAACAAGTTTCTTCCCTCTCCAGAGTTCATAGGGAGTCTTCTTGGAATCAGGTCTAAAATACACCCGGTTGAGTGTATGGCAAGCAGTGTTGACTGCTTCTCCCCAGAAAGACTTTGGCAGATTTTTGTTGTGTAGCATGACTCGTGCCATCTCCTAAACAACCCTATTTTTCCTTTCCACAATCCCATTCTGTTGAGGAGTCTTGGGAGATGAGAATTCTTGGTGAGTGTCTTACTCATTGCAGAAAGTAGCCAGCTTGGTATTCTCAAACTCTCTTCCATGATCTCTTCTGATTCTGGCTATCACAGTATCTTTCTCAACCTGCAATTTCTTGCACAGATGGATCATCTTCTCAGGAGCTTCAGTTTTATCCTTCAAAAGTATAACTCAAGTATATCTAGTAAAGTCATCCACAACAACTAGAATATACTTCTTTCCACCCAGACTTTGAACTCTGGCAGGACCCATGAGATCAATGTGTAGTAACTCTAAAGGTCTTGACGTTTGAACACTAGTCACAGATGGATGCTTGGATTTTACTTGTTTACCTATCTGACATGGTCCACAAATGCACTTATCTATCTTCTCAAATTTAGGTAAACCTATAACTGCCTCACATTTGGAAATCTTTTCTAACTGCTTATGACTGGCATGCCCTAACCGTTGATGCCACAAATCAACTTGATCTATCTTTGCACTAAAGCACTTGTTGTTTACACTTGGTGTTATCCCATAACAGTTGTCAGCTGTCCTTACACCAACACACATACAGTCACCTCCTCCATCAAGTATTTCACACTCATACTTGGTGAAAAGAACATTTAAACCATTGTCGCAAATCTGACTAATGCTGAGTAAATTGGCCTTCAATCCATCAACATACCAAACATCTTCAAACACTGGCAATCCTGGAATATCCACAGTACCAATGCCTCTGATTACAGATTTACTTCCATCTCCAAAAGTGACTGTCCCAATCTTTCCTTCAAAGAGTGATTTGAATAAATCTTTATTTCTTGTCATGTGCCTGGAACAACCACTATCCAAATACCAAAGACAAGAATCACGTGCCTTTAAGGCGGTTAAAGCAGTGTAACAAACATAATTCTTATCACATGTGATTATGCCCAGATATTTAAGAAAAGATTTAACACAAACAACAAATGGCAAAGACAGCAAGTAGATAAGTTGACCAATAAGCAAAAAGATTTTCCAAGAATCCATGACAACAAGGGTCAAGGATCAGCTCAGAGATAAAAAATCTCAAACAAAAGAGCAACCTGCTCTGATACCACTTGAACGGTTTTAGACCCCTTACAAACAACCAGATTGCGTAGCCTAGTTAATTATCCAAGTTGTTACTTAGTCAAATTAAGCAGTTCTAGGTTAAAACAATCACAAAATCATATCATGCATATGAAATATATAAAGCAGCGGAAATAATAAAGAACACAAGATATGATCACCCAGGAAATCACACGGAAAAACCTGGGGAGGATTTTACCCACCGATCCTCAAGGCAAAACGGAATCCACTAAGAAAGAATTGAAGTTCTTACAAAAGGACTTACAAGTTCCTCGCTTGACTTCCTAATGCTACCCACCAGTAAAACTTCCTGACACGACCACGCGCAGGCTCCGAGTCCACGGACTACTTCTTTCTTTGAATCCCTCAATCAGCTACAAGCACCCATGCTTGATATTCTTTAAGCTTCAAAGGAAGCAACCAAGTTGATCATCAAGATGTTGAAGTAATCTCAATCTTGAAAACCCTAAGCTTTGTGTAAAGGAAAGCTCCTCTAGATCTCACAAGAGATTTACACAAAACCGTAATGTATGAGCAACAATACAACTTGTGCAACACTTAAAAACGTGGCTAGGGTTTGCCTTATATACCTAGGGCAAAAACATAAAACCCTAAACGTTTAAAGAGTTAGGGCTGAGTTGGAAATTCTGCAGAAAACGCATCTGGGCCGATTTTCGATCGATCGAGTCTAACCTTCGATCGATCGAGCCAGGCCGAAATGCCCCAATGCATCTACAGTCACTCGATTCCAACTTTACAATATTTTATCAACTTTGAGCAAGCCTAAACAAGACTAAGTACATTGTTTTGATCATGGTTTGCCAACATTACAAATTAGAGTTCTAAATACATAAATTCCTAAACCTTTAGAACCTAACAATTAACTTCTTAAATGCAGAAAAAACACGAATGTTTCTCTTACCGTTCTTGCAGATTAGTAAGATTTCCAAAATCAGCTGGTAGAACTTCGCTTAGATTAAGACACTTCAGCTGACTGTCATAACAAATAAAGAAAAAAGCAGAAAAAATTGAGACAAAGAGAATAAAAAACTGAATGCAATAAGAATTAGCATAATACGATGGTATCTGACATGCAATTTTAAGGAGAGCTCATAAAAAGTACCTAATTAGGGAACTATATTTTAGCAAAGAGACAGAGATTCAACCATGCCAAATTGTCTATTTCTCTCTGCACCACCAATACAGTAGCAAACAAAAGATTTCTTTTATAATCATTCTTTCAAATTATTTAGGTAGGAGATAAAGGAAAAAATAAATTGAGTTATAGATAGAACTAAAAGGAAAAAGAATGTATTGACTATTACATTCACACAATAAAAGAACCAGTGCATAGACAAAGGACCAGATGCTACCAACTTTCGTTAGTAAAAAAAAAAAAAAAACTAGCTTAATGTGCTCAATACCAAACATTAGAAAATTCTTTGAATCGCAAATTTATTTGTAACAAAATGTGAAGAAATAAAACAATTTAGAGGAATGAACACCTCCAGCATTCAAGGAGAGACTAAAGCAGCAATAGCACTTGCAACCAAGGAAGGCAGAGCACTGAGGCAGCCATTGCAATTGTTTTAAGAAACAAGACATTTAATTTATCATCAGTGGATATAAAAAACTAAATAACCATTTAATTTGAAAAACAAAGACAGTACCACCAAAACTTTTCAAGACAGATTGAGATTTAGAAATTTGGGAATAAAATTTTTAGTCAAAAAATTTTTTACTGGGAACAGCTAAGAAACATGGCAATGAGGATTCCATTTAAAAAATAATGATAAAAATAACAAAAGCAAACAACCAGAATAACTAGGAATTTACAAAAAAGACATCATTTACTGCTAGCTATTTCTGTATGTCGAAGTAACAACTTTAAGACATTCAAGGAAGGATAGAGCAGCATTAGCTATATTATTGCATCAATACACCCACGACACTAGTACATACACTCACTCACCAAATACACATGCACACCAACTGACCCTATAGCCCTCTTTGCTGACTTTACTTCACTTCTCTCTAATTTACTTCACCTAACACTTAATGTCAGATCACTCACTTCACAATACTTCACTCTACGCCTCTCTCACTAATCTCACACTCTACCTCACAAGTCTCTTACAGCTCATGTCACAAGTGGGAACCAAAGGTTCCTATTTATACAAGCATGAGATTGTTAAGCAATCGACATTAAAGCTTCTAGCTTCATCTAATTTCTGCCACCACAGTTCTAGTAGTTCTAGGCTTTATTTTATTATTAATTTAATATTTAGCCCATGACAGCCTCTAGTTGTGGCTGAATTTTACTTTTACATAGATACCTCATAGAGAAATTTGAAAAGAGCATTGGAGAAATTTCAGGGGTGCAAGAGAATTTTCTAGAGAATGAGAGAGAGGCGGTGCTTGATTTTAACAAATTGTTCACACATCAACCGACCTGTAGGGTTCCAATTCCTACTTAACTAAAATTTATATTAGAAAGTCAGGTATTCTTTTTTTCAATATCACCTAGCAGACACAGATATTGAGATATTATGAATTCATTCATGTTTGGTAAGTTCAGGTTCAGATATTGGTAAAGCAGACACAGTGAAAACCATATTATATTAATATAAAAATAAAACTATATCCATCTGTTCGATTTTAGACCCCTTAAAAACAACCAGATTGCGTAGCCTAGTTAATTAGCCAAGTTGTTACTTAGTCAAATTAAGCAATTCTAGGTTAAAACAATCAAATAATCATATCAAAAGAATAAAGCAGCGGAATAATAAAAGACACAATGATATGATCACCCAGGAAACCACACGGAAAAACCTGGGGAGGATTTGACCCCCTGATCCTCAAGGCAAAACGGAATCCACTAAGAAAGAATTGAAGTTCTTACAAAAGGACTTACAAGCTCCCCGCTCGACTTCCTAATGCTACCCACCAGTAGAACTTACTGACACGACCACGTGCAAGCTCCGAATCCACGGACTCCCTCTTTCTTTGAATTCCTCAATCAGCTACAAGCACCCACGCTTGATATTCTTTAAGCTTCAGAGGCAACAACCAAGTTGATCATCAAGATGTTGAAGTAATCTCAATCTTGAAAACCCTAAGCTTTGTGTAAAGGAAAGCTCCTGTAGATCTCACAAGAGATTTACACAAAACAGCAAAATATGAGCAACAATACAACTTGTGCAACTCTAAAAAACGTGGCTAGGGTTTTGCCTTATATACCTAGGGCAAAAACATAAAACCCTAAACGTTTAAAGAGTTAGGGCTGAGTTGGAAATTCTGCATAAAACGCGTCTGGGCTGATTTTCAATCGATCGAATCTATTCCTCGATCGATCGAGCTAGGCCGAAATGTCCCAATGCATCTGTAGTCACTCGATTCCAACTTTACAATATTTTATCAACTTTGAGCAAGCCTAAACAAGACTAAGTACATTGTTTTGATCATGGTTTGCCAACATTACAAATTAGAGTTCTAAATACATAAATTCCTAAACCTTTAGAACCTAACAAACTCCCTCTTTGGCAATCCGTGACAAAACACAAATTAAAAGCTCAAAGTTTACAAGTAAAAAGCCCTTTACAAAAATAATGCTCATAAACTCAAATTCAATTCTAACTACTATCCATCGGTTGCAAGTGTAGACAGCAGCTCAATTGAATCAACCTGTATAATCATGAAACACTCAACAAACGCATAAACACATGTGTGATAGAAAAACAGTAAATCAACAAAAATAAATTCTTGATTTCACATAGCACAAAATAAACACATATACCAATGAAGAACTCATAAGTATAAATCAATAAGAAGTGAAACAAGAAACAGAAATAAAAACATAAGTAAACTAACTCTCCTCCTAAGTTAGATACAACAAAAAGTTTTTATTTATATTCTCCCCTTTCAAAAATAATTTCAACTCCCCCTAAACAAGACAAACATGATTCCCATAAATTAATAATTTCTCCCCCTTTTTGTCACGTATTGACAAAGACAACTCATACAAAGAGTAAACAGTCAACACACGCAACAAAGGATAAGAGAAAACAGAGAATCAAGGGGACAAAAAATTCAGCTCTATAGAAAATAGAGACAGCTCCCCCTACGAAGAGCAACAACTCCCTCTAAGAACCACAAAGGTTAAAAAAATTCCCTCCTATAAAAATAGGAAAAAACAAAATATGTTTTGGGAAAACAGATTTGGGGAAAATAAAGGGGGTGGGGAACAGCAGCAGCAGCAGGATCAGGAACATCCTCACCAACTGGACCAAAGTTAAAAACACACAAACCAAAGTTAAAAACTAAGGTGAGGATACACATGAAGACAAATTATTCTCTCTTTCAATAAAATGCAAACATGGCATTATGTGACCCATAAACAGTTGCATGAGTAGAGAAAATATTTGCACATTGATTATCCATCATATCTCTTAAGAAAAATATTTTCTACAGTTCACACATAAAAAAAATATACTAGAAAGTACATCGCTCAAAAATTAATCAATCAATTTTTGATCAAGTTGAATACCCAATGTAGCAAAGTGTATGCATGCTATGTGTGAAAACAATGAGAGATATGACTGCAAAACTGCAAGATGGATACAGAAATCAATGCAATGCATGTGAATCTTAAACACAAACCAAGGGCAGACTGCAAGTTTGCACAAAAAACAATAGAATAAAAATCTATATGATGCATGAACAAATACAATGCCATGATGCATGTACTAATGCAGTAAACAATTAAGTTCAATTGAGATTAAATCAAAATTGGCCTGAGCAGGGAATTTCTAACAAAAATCCCAAAAATTGAAAACCCCTTGTTGAAATTTTTTAAACAAATTGATGAATTAAGCATTACAAAACACAGCACATAGAGTATAATGCTTAATTACATCTAAACAACAAGCCAATTTCATTAAATTCAACTCAATTTCACAAAAGCCCCAATTCGGATCAAGAACAAACCCTTTTTAAAAACCTGATTCACGACTTTCGATTGATCAAAAAATACATTCGATCGATCGAATGAAACAGTCATTTTTAAACAATTTAAAGCACTTTTTCAATCGATCGAAAATCAGAATGGATCGATCGAACTAGGCAGAGGCTCCCAAAATTTTTGAGAAAAAACACAGTTTTGAAAAACACAAACCTAATTTTGAAAACAACTCCTCAAATCCTTAAACAACGAAAACAAAATGCATGAGTATGAGATGGAATGCTTTTTCAAAAACCCAAATTTTAAACCCAATTTTCTCAAAAAACAAGTTTCAATCATTTTCCCAACAAATATGCTGTGCACAAATCTCAAGATATTTTCAAAATTTTCAAACTTGAAACATATATTGCATTAAAATCAAGGAACTTTTAATCTTGGATGGCCACAACAAAATCACACACAATATAATGTACCAAGTTTAACAAAGAGTAACTTGTGTAGTGTGTGCAACTAGCAAAAGCTTGAGATACGTGTGAGGTGATATGTGAATAGCAATCAATCACAAAGTCTATAAAATTCATCACAAAGTCTATAAAATTCATCACATAGAATTTAAAAGAAACTATCACCAAAAGAGTTACATCCTATAACTCTCACATCTCTTAGAACAAAAGCTTGCAATCATGTAAGTTTCTTGTATCTTTGCCTCTTAATTATGTGAATTGACATCAAGCCTAATAGTACACACCGGTTTGAATTAAGTAAATTGTCATCAAGCCTAATAGTACACACCAATTTTAATTAAATGAATTAATTGAGGCTACACCTTATGTTCTTTTTGTGCATGTGCTACACTTTCTCGGGCACAAAATCTTATGATATGCACTAAGGTGTTCATGATTGGCTAATAAACAGTGGTGAGATGGTTATTTATGCCTTTCTTAAAAGGATCAAGTCCGACAGTCAAATAACATATGACTTCAAGATCAAGACAAAGTGATTAAAAACCACAAACATCTTTCCCACACAACATGCACTACAAAGCTCAAACTAGTAAAGTGCAATAAAATAAGCTTATCCAAGCTAAACAGGGTACATAAACAAGTTATGTAAAGATAAAATGGCCAATCCTTGATTATAAATCCAAGATCTATAATACAAAACACAAAAATCTTTTTGGTTTTAACAAACGTTATAACCACTTGTTGAGATTTTGAAAAAAATTTATGACCAAAAACAAAAAACACACATTGTGCTAAATGATCAATGCAAATGCAATGCATGACAGTGCTTAATTAAGCTATAGAGGGTATACAAACAAGAAATATCAATTTCTTAATTAACCCATGAGTACATGTACAAACTAGTACATAAAGTCAAAAATAGCTTAGCACATTTATAACACATGCTATTCAAGTTTCACCACAATGTCAAGCATGTTCTAAATCAAGAGAGATATCATAACTTATGTAATCCTCAAGAAAAATAAAACAAGACACAAAATAAAATATTTTTGTCTTTTTGAAATTTTTCAATGTTTTTGGATTTTTTTTTAAATAAAAAAAATAACCTAGAAATAACAAAACAACCAAAAACAGAAACAAGACATGTCCACAAACAATAGAAAGAATTAAAACAGGGACAAGTCAGCAACACTCACCTTAAAGGATCTTTTCTCACCCATATAGCATGAGTCTTTGGCTTTGTAGGTGAAAATCCATGAGAAGCAGAGTGTATTTGAGGAATTACACCAATCTTCTGAGACAGACTAAAATCCTGCAAATTCCTTTCACAAGCCAACAAGCTTAAATTTTTTAAAAGCATATGAAACACTTTATATGGACTTATGGCAGGAGCAATATCATCACATATCCTAGATTGACATACAGAATGCTTAAATTTCAATTTATGACAATTAGGACGAATGTGACCACGGACACCACAAAAGTGACAAACAGGAACAAATTTAGGGACATCAGTATTCCTAACAACAAATCTAGTCTCAGAATTTTGTTTTTGCCTCAACAAAGAACAATTTGGTCGAATATGACCAACAATACCACAATGGTGACAGGTAGGCACAAAAACAGATTTGTTATGCTCTCTAACAGTAGGTTTAGACTTAAGTTTAGAAACTTCAACGTCTACATCAGAACTTTTACCTTTGTCTAACCTAGCAAAATAAGCCTTTTCTTTATTATTCCTCTTGAAAGGAGGGATATAAACTTTTTCAGTTTTAGGCTTAAGAGAAACAAAAACAATTCTGTTATCATCAGCAAGCTTGGTATTAATCAAATTTTCAAATTTAGCTTTAGACTCAGCTAACTCTTGTTCTAAGCTTTTCATTTTCTCATCTTGAGAGGAAATTTGATTTCTCAAAAATTCATTCTTTTTATTAGATTCATCTAATCTAACAAGCAATTCCGCTTTTTCAAGATTAACCAATTTTAACTCTTCCTTGAATTTCTTAGCAATTTTCAAAGATTTAGATAATTCCTTACGAAGAGTTTCAAAAGCATCATAAAAATCAACAGAAGTATGAGCAGAAACATGATCAGAAAGACACTTCAAATTGTCCATGACAACAGGGGTCAAGGATCAGCTCTTAGATCAAAAGATCTAAACTAGAAGAGCTACCCGCTCTGATACCACTTGTTCGGTTTTAGACCCCTTAAAAACAACCAGATTGCGTAGCCTAGTTAATTAGCCAAGTTGTTACTTAGTCAAATTAAGCAATTCTAGGTTAAAACAATCAAATAATCATATCAAAAGAATAAAGCAGCGGAATAATAAAAGACACAATGATATGATCACCCAGGAAACCACATGGAAAAACCTGGGGAGGATTTGACCCACCGATCCTCAAGGCAAAACGGAATCCACTAAGAAAGAATTGAAGTTCTTACAAAAGGACTTACAAGCTCCCTGCTCGACTTCCTAATGCTACCCACCAGTAGAACTTACTGACACGACCACGTGCAAGCTCCGAATCCACAGACTCCTTCTTTCTTTGAATTCTTCAATCAGCTACAAGCACCCACGCTTGATATTCTTTAAGCTTCAAAGGTAGCAACCAAGTTGATCATCAAGATGTTGAAGTAATCTCAATCTTGAAAACCCTAAGCTTTGTGTAAAGGAAAGCTCCTCTAGATCTCACAAGAGATTTACACAAAACAGTAAAATATGAGTAACAATACAACTTGTGCAACTCTCAAAAACGTGGCTAGGGTTTTGCCTTATATACCTAGGGCAAAAACATAAAACCCTAAACGTTTAAAGAGTTAGGGCTGAGTTGGAAATTCTGCAGAAAACGCATCTGGGCCGATTTTCGATTGATCGAATCTATTCCTCGATCGATCGAGCCAGGCCGAAATGCCCCAATGCATCTGCAGTCACTCGATTCCAACTTTACAATATTTTATCAACTTTGAGCAAGCCTAAACAAGACTAAGTACATTGTTTTGATCATGGTTTGCCAACATTACAAATTAGAGTTCTAAATACATAAATTCCTAAACCTTTAGAACCTAACACCATCAAAAGCCTTTCCAATTTTAACTGTGACAAATAAACAGATAAAAATAAAATTCCCTCGGGTCCAATAACTACTTTCTCTGAAATCATAAAAGACTAACTGGGAGAGAGTTGGTAACGCCGACGCCGGAGAAAGCGGAGACAACGGGCCTGCTGCAGCCGGTGGAGAAATGGAAACGGCGTCGTTTGAAGAGAGAAGCAGTAGCGAGAGACAAAGGTGGTGGTGGTGGTGTGTAAGTGTAAGAGGGAAAGATAGAAGAAGAAGAAGGAGGAAAGTGATTGGGATAATGGAGAAGAAGTGAGTTAGGCCATGGCGTGAGGAGTTGAGAATTTGGTAGAGAGATTTTAGTTGCTTTTCTCTTTTGTTTTTTTTTTTTTTTTTTGGGTGTCTTGCCGCGCAGTTGTGTGTTGTCAGTTGGCGGGAATTGGGAGTGTTAGAGGGAAAGGTGATAAACTTTAGAGGGAAAGGGGAATTGGCGTGTTGTCTATCATTGTTAATATTTTTTTTCATGAATTGTCTATCATTGTTAAAAACATTGATAGGTAAGACTATTTCATCACGAGAACCTTTATTTTTACTTTGTACTCCAACCAAATTGGATAACCAATAAATTGAATTCTTTATATAATTGACGTGGCCAAATCTCATAGCTCCCATCCATTGTGTTTTTTGAGTGGAAAGAATCCTAAACAACATTGGCCAATCAGAGCCATTAAAACAAAGTAATTTTTAAGTTTTATTACACAGATTTTTTATAGTATAATTTTTTATGATAAACAAGAATAAATAGGAGTATGTATATGAAATACAAAGGTTAATTAATGAAATAAATTAGGTATAATTCATAAATTGAATAGCTCCCCAAAATTAGATAATAAAAAAGATTATATGTCATATGTTAGAATAGCTCCCGTACTTTGATCGGTTTGCTCTCACAATCAAACCATCCAATCACACCCTAATTTCACCAATATCCATTCTTCACCGTGCTTTTCCCATCCAATGGTTGGACTTTGAATTTTTCCTTTTCATTTCTATCAAAGCTTCCAAAATACAAGACCAATAGCAACCTAACCCAATTGAAACCCTAAAATGTTTCAAAAAAATGTTACAAATGTGTTAAATCACCAATTATAGATTAATCTCTCTCTCAAAAACAATAAGTTGGTCTTATTCTTCAAATTAAGTATTTAATATTGCATCAAATTAACCTTGATTTGATTAGTATAAAATGCATGAATTTTCGTCTTAAGCTCCAAACTTTTGAAAAATCTCTTTTAACGACAAGATACTAGTAGGCATCCCATGGATCAGACATTTTCCCCCTCTAAAATCAAAACCTTTTATATCTAAGCACACATGTAAGGGTGCAGTTTGGGTTATAAGGATTGAGGTCCAAATAGCCCAACACAATGAATTTGTAGACAGTGGGCCAAAAACTAGGCTTAATGAATTGAACGATGCTTACAATGGATTAAAGGTGGGAAGTAAATAAGGAAAAACAAGCTTCATGCAAAGAAATCCTTCCTTGACAAAATCCAAGGAGAGTAGTTCTTGAATATATTCTCTCTAGACTTGATTACAATTCCAGTTCTTGTTGCCACAGTGCTTTCTCCACCGATTCTCAGATCCTTCCTTTCCTCTAGAGGGTTTCTTACGTTATATAGCCTATTTCCGTTGATCTGGGCCCTCCATTTGTTGATCACGTAGGCCACTACTTGAGTGCTTGTCCCATCAGATGTTTCCCTAAACCTTCCGTGAGTTGCAGCTACTTAGACAGCACTGTTCATGGGTCTTCTCCACATAAATGCAGCCAGAGGGTTTGGCGGGGTGCAATAAATGTGGTGGTAGCTTTCATCCCTTTAGACATGACAAGATTGACCTCCTCCCTAAAGCCCTTCCTCTATAGTGCAACCTCCTCTGGTAATGTGTCATTGACGTGGTCAAGGCTCGCCTCCTCGGCCTAGCCATCTGAGGGTAGGGTCTTCTCGGCATCGACGTGGCATCCTCGACCTCAGATATGACACGTGGCATTGTTACCTTATTAAATTTATGTATTCCACAACACGTACTATTCTAAACTAGCGTGTAACCCATTAATGTTAAGCTTGGATTATTAAACATATAGAAAATTAGTTTGACCAAGACTTTTATATTTTGGAGTAATTATGTTTTATAATACAATGTCAAGAAAATAACAAAAAATTTACATTTGTGAAAGTTTAATGATCATTTGAATTTTTTATCTCAAAATAATAATAATAATAATAATAACATTAATACTAATAATAAGAAATTTGAAGATATTAAAATGGTTTGTCAACATAATTTCCAATGATTAATTATTTAAATTAGAAAAAAAAAAAAAAAAACCTAGATTAACACACATGAAAATCCAAGAGGGATATTTGTAAAATCACCAATTTTTATGGTCGGCCAAGCCATATGACCATTGTGTACGTGTAAGTGATTGATTGACAATATAACTTTGGTTGCAAGTTCAATTAATTTTGAAAACGGATTTTAAGAATAATAAAAAATAATAATTAATTATAAAGCTAGGATTTGCAAGTTCAATTAATTTCAATATGAGGAATAAAAAACGTATTAAAAAGAATTAAAAAGAAGAAAAAAATTATTTAAATAAGGTAATAGAAGATTTGAAGTAGCATATTGTTAGGATTAGTGCCCCTAAATCCTATTGTATGATGCTATGTATGATATTAAGTGTGACATTGTGTTTGACATTATGTATGGCTTAACATTATGTTTAATAAATTTGTTTTATTATTATCTGAAATAATGGTAACATGAATATTCGGACATTATCACATAGTCCATGAGATGCATAGTATGTGATTTATATGAAGAGTCACAGAAGATATAAATCACAAGTTCTTTGTAAACTCAGAATTATAGTTTGTAGTCGGTGATGAAATTGGGCATTTCATCTGCGAAGACTATAACATATCAACTATGATGATGTGTCTTGATCATGGAAGTGGAGACTTCTAGTTGATGTGTTAATATGTTTTAAGAGTTAAGACACATTGAACTGGACCGTTGTGAGATTTATTATTCTCCTATAGACTGTCAAATGAATAATAAATCTCACGACTTACATTTGCATGAACTCTTAATCTTGAGAGAATAATGGACCTGATCATAAGGTGTAGGTTGCTTTGATATATCAGGAGTGTGATCTAAAGTAACGGTCAAAACCTCAGTATATTGGGCAGCCACATTTTGTGTTGATGGAACATATATTCTCAAAATGGAATTCATAATCTCTTAACGGAGATATAAAATATTCCTTTGAGATAAGTTTAATGAGTTTGTTATTTAGAGGGTTAGGCCTAACCACTTTAGTAAGTAGTTACTAAAGTATATATTTATGAAATTAGATTTCATAAATATATGATGAATAACTTAAATGATTAAACCGGGTACTTAAGGATCAAGATGTAGTAATTTACAAAGTGGCAGTCTACATTAATGACTTTGTATTACTACGAATATTTTATGAAGGGGTTGTATGTATAATAAAGTCTTGGGATATAATTTATAGATAAGACCTAAAGTGCAACTATATTTATATAGTGGTATTAAATATAGTTAATGGTAACTTTGGACTTGTCAAGAGTTGACAGAAAAAGCCCAAGGCCCATTGGAGCTAGTGTCTTATTGGTCCCTTTTGGTCCCACTCCAAGCCACACACTTAAGCCCAATTGGTAAGGCCCAAAAGGCTAGCCCAATTAGATAAATTGGTTAGATACAAAGGAAAAAACGTTCAGATTTTCATTTAAAAAAAAAAAAGAAACATCATTGTGAAATGGTGTGTATGTGAGTTTTTGTCACTCACTAGTCATCCCTTTGTAACCAATTGAGAGACCACACATCTTGGGCATTAGTGGAATTGGAGTGAAGATTAAAAGTATTCCCAAGTGCTTCAATCTTTGTTCTGAAATTCACCGCTTCAAGGTACAATCTCCTGTTCTCAAATTCTGAAATTTACTTAGTACGTGTTATCAATATCGAATGAAGTAGATCCGTTTAAAACTTATTTTTCCGCTATCTTTATTTCTATCAAATGGTATCAGAGTGGTCTTCAATTTCGTATTGTATAACATGTTTTGTGAGTTTTAGAATTAGAGATGATAGTTTCATATTGTTAGAAGATTATGTTTTTTAATTCTCTGCATGTTGTTGAAACTATGTTTTGATGAAGACTGAAATTGATGTTATGATGTTGTTTAAATTTAAATTTAAGTATGTTAAATTGAGTTTTAAAGCATTAGCATCAATGAATTTCAGTTTTGACATCAATCTCTATCTGTAATGTTCATATGTTGAATGTTTGTTCATGAAAAATGAAGAAAACTGCCTTAGGTAAAATTCTGGAAATTTGAATTTTGCGATTTTCAATCGATCAAAAATCACTTTCGATCGATCGAATGAGACAATGATCAAACTTTTTAGATCAATTGATTTTCGATTGCTAGTCGATCGATCGAATTTGTTTTTCGATCGATCGAGAGGCAATTGAGTATCAATTGAAGAAGTCAGATGATTAAGTTCGAATTTCTTAATTTTTTCGATCGATCAAGGGGCACTTTCGATCGATCGAAAGAAAGAAAATTAGAATTTTTTTTCTAAGTGTTTTCACATGTAAAAGGGGCAAGACAATGTATAATTAGATTATGCATGTTTTATAATTAAAAACCTTTTCTCTAAAACATCTAGTGGGAGAGAGATACAAGGGTTGGATCTCACGGCCTCCATTGTCGGTTCATAGTAGTATGGAATAAATACTTTGTCTTTGCCTTGAGCTTAGCATTCCATGCGGAGAGTATTTATTTCATGGTCCTACAAGATTGAATTTCTTGGTTTATAGTGGTTTGATCAAACACCTTGTCTTAGCCTCGAGCTTTGCATTCCATGCGGAGGGTGTTTTGTATCATGGTACTACAAAATAAGCTTGTTAAGGGGATGAAATGTGGCTACACATGATTCTAGACAGTGGTATACACTAGACTAAATATTATAGTATCCTCTATGCTGAGTTCTTACTATCATTATTTAGAGGCCAAATGTATAACATCATATTATTAGTGTTTGATAAGAGTTATCATGATAGCACTAATGATGAGAATAGTTCTCAATCAATCATAGTATTTTATATTCACTCTATGCTGAGGGATATTGAATATGGGATTGGGTTGTCGTTGCATATATTATATTATGGTTTTATTAAGGTTCCATACTATATGTTTATATGCTAAATTGATAATGTCCTGTTTACTTATTATAAACATGGATATTGTGTTATCCTAAAAGACAATGTTGTAATAAAGAAGGATAAAGTGTTTATCTGTTCTGGCAATATTGTGGATGGTTTTTATATTTTAACTCCTGATAAACATGAATTATACAATTCTGAATTAGATAATAACTCTCATGTAAAATCATTAAAGAGAAAATTTCCTTCTACTAGTGATGCATATCTTTGGCACTTGCGTTTGGGTCATATTAATTCAAATAGGATTCAAAGACTGATCAAAGATGGACTCTTAGAGCCCATGGACTTTGATGAATTTCCAGTTTGTGAATCTTGTTTAGAAGGTAAAATGACAAAACGACCTTTTAATGCAAAAGGTAAAAGAGCCCAAGATTTGCTAGAGCTAGTGCATTCTGATGTTTGTGGTCCTATGTCAATCCAAGCAAGAGGTGGCTATGAGTATTTCATTACTTTCACTGATGATTACTCAAGATATGGTTATGTGTACCTAATGAAACGGAAGTCCGAAGCCTTTGAAAAGTTCAAAGAGTTTAGGGCTGAAGTTAAGAATCAATTAGGTAAACACATAAAAGCCATTCGATTTGATCGAGGTGGTGAATACCTTCTTGGGGATTTCAAGGATTACTTAACTAAGAATGGGATTGTATCCCAATTGACTGCACCTGGAACTCCACAACAAAATGGTGTAGCAGAAAGAAGGAATATGACTCTTTTAGATATGGTTAGGTCCATGATGAGTTATTCAACTCTACCTATTTCTTTTTGGGGATATGCATTAAACACAGCAATGTATCTTCTGAATTTAGTACCTTCGAAGTCTG
Organism: Quercus glauca; assembly: GCA_023736055.1. NCBI lineage: Eukaryota > Viridiplantae > Streptophyta > Magnoliopsida > Fagales > Fagaceae > Quercus > Quercus glauca. The sequence goes on from CM043315.1 coordinate 6,605,704, forward strand.
TTCCTAAAACACCTGTGGAGTTGTGGAATAGGCGTAAGCCTAGTGTGAGACATCTCTATATTTGGGGTTGTCCAGCACATGTGTTAAAAGGAAAGTCTGACAAGTTATAGTCTAAAACAGAAGTGGTTTTCTTTGTTGGGTATCCAAAAGGAACTATTGGAGGTTTATTCTATAGTCATAAAGAAAATAAAGTGTTTGTTAGCACAAATGCCAAATTCTTGGAAAATGACTATATAAATGATTATACTCCTAAAAGTAAAGTTGTTTTGGTTGAAATGAATGAACCTGTAAATGAACAACCGATATATGAAACTAGGGATGATGTGGCTGTATTAGATACACCACAAGATACTACTCATGAGATATCTAGTACACAGGTGCCTCGTCGTAGTGGGAGAATTGTTCGGCCTCCTATAATATTCATAGGTTTGGGAGAAACTTATGAAGCTATCTCAGAAGAGGTTGAATCGGATCCCTACACATATGATGAAGCAATGAATGATATAAATGCACATCATTGGGTCCAAGCTATGAAATCTGAATTAGATTCCATGTATTCCAATCAAGTTTGGGATTTTGTAAAGACGCCTAACGGCATTAAACCTGTTGGTTGCAAATGGGTTTACAAGAGGAAGAGAGGGATAGATGGAAAGGTTGAAACCTTTAAAGCAAGGCTAGTGGCGAAAGGGTATACACAAAAAGAAGGTATTGATTATGATGAAACCTTTTCTCCAGTAGCAACGCTTAAATCTATCAGAATTCTCTTATCCATTGCTGCTCATTTTGATTATGAGATTTGGCAAATGGATGTCAAGACTGCATTTCTTAATGGCAATCTTGAAGAGGAAATCTATATGTTGCAACCGGAAGGTTTTATAGCAAAGAACCAAGAGCATTTGGTATGCAAGTTGAAAAGGTCTATTTATGGACTTAAGCAAGCATCTAGGTCATGGAACATCAGATTTGATCAAGCAATCAAGACATTTGGTTTTGAATAAAATCTTGATGAACCATTTGTGTACAAAAGACATCAAGATAAAGTAGTAATGTTCCTAGTGCTTTATGTTGATGATATTCTACTCATTGGAAATGATGTAGGAGTAATGTCATCGGTAAAGGTTTGGCTGTCAAGCCAATTTGATATGAAGGACTTGGGTGAGGCTAACTTTATTCTAGGGATCAAGCTTTGGCGAGATTGCAAGAATAAGATGTTAGGCTTATCACAAGCTGGATATATAGATAAGGTTCTAGAACGGTTTAGCATGCAAAACTCCAAGAAAGGATTGCTTCCTTTCAGACATGGTGTTCCTCTGTCTGATGACCAAAGGCCTAAGACTCAAGAGGAAGAAGATATGATGAGACAAGTTCCTTATGCTTCTGCAGTAGGAAGTCTCATGTATGCCATGCTTTGTACTAGACCAGATATTTGCTATTCAGTTGGCATGGTCAGCCGATATCAATCAAATCCAGGACCAAAACATTGGCAAGTTGCATCTCTAACTTTCTATTGGTTTGTTGTGGTTTACAGCTTGCATCTCTTATAATATTATATTATTTTATATTGAGTTTTGATAAATGATAATAGGACTATTATGACACTATCTACTGTTTTGAGTTTTGATAGCTGCGTATAGGTTTTGTATTTAATTTTGTATATCATTTGTTTTGTGGTTTACGTTTTTCATAATTGTTATATTATTTTAATTTATATTTAATTTTGATAGTGGTTTAAGTAATCAAATTAAGTTATTGTTATTGTTAAATTAAAAAAAAAAAAAAAAGAGGTTACCTTGAGTGGTCTAGGGATACTAGAATTCACTTCAATTGTTTCATTTTAACTCATGTTTAATGTTTTTTTATTTATTTTTTAGAATGGTACTAGCAGAGATGAAGAGGACAACTCAGACAATAACATAGAGGTTGAAAACAACTTGGAGAGTGACTTAGAGGAAGACTAATATATTTCTTGTCATAGAATAGTAGTTTAAGTTTAAAACAAAGTTGAATTTTAGTATTTCTTTGTATATTTATTTTTTTAAGTTTGAACTTATATAAATTATTATCTTTCGATGGATCAATTTTTAGTAATTATTGGACTATTGTATCAATTTTTAATAATTATTGTACTTACAATAGTTAAACAAAAATCATATAAAATATTACCACTGATAACATAAAAATTTGTTCATAAATAACTTTATAGTGATGACAAAGTCCCTCACAATTAATAGAATAGCGACACCCCCAACCTCTCGCTAAAAATAAGTTGTGAGGGGTTAAAAGCCCTCACAAATAAATTTTAGCGATGTTATTATTGCGAGGGTATAAATGTCCTCACAAATAGTTATTAACGATGACGGCTTCTCCTCACTAAAAATAAGTTGAGGGGTTAAAAGTCCTCACAAATAAATTTTAGCAATGTTATTATTGCGAGGGTATAAATGTCCTCACAAATAGTTATTAACGATGACAGTTTCTCCTCACTAAAAATAAGTTGTGAGGGGTTAAAAGCCCTTACAAATAAATTTGAGCGATGCCATTATTGCGAGGGTATAAATGGCCTCACAAATAGTTATTAACGACGATTGTTTCCCCTTACTAAAAATAAGTTGCTAGGGGTTAAAAAGCCCTCACAAATAAATTTTAGCAGTGCCATTATTGTGAGGGTATAAATGCCCTCACAAATAGTTATTAATGATGATTGCATCCCCTCGCTATAAATAAGTTGTGAGGGGTTAAAAGCTATCACAAATAAATTTTAGCGATGCCATTATTGCGAGGGTATAAAGGTCCTCACAAATAGTTGTTAACGGCGATTGCTTCCCCTTGCTAAAAATAAGTTGCGAGGGGTTAAAAGCCCTCACAAATAAATTTTAGCAATGCCATTATTTGTCACTAAAACATATGTCGTCAATTTGGAATTCGCAAATAATTAATTGTGAGGGTAAAAATGTCCTCACAAATAATTGTTAACGACGACTGTTTCCCCTCGCTAAAAATAAGTCGCCGACTTTTCTCATCGTTTGGTAATATATTTGTGAGGGCAAATTTGTTTAGTAGTGACGATGGATTGCCCTCGTAAATTATTTATTTGCGAAGGTATGGTCGCAAAATCTCTTTTAGTGACAAGTGCAAATACGACGGCCTTCGAGGGCCATATGCCCTCGCTAATAAACTTTTGTGACGATATTTGAATTTTTGCAAGGGAATATGGCCCTCGCTAGTAGACTCTATTCTTGTAGTGAATATTTCCGGCTCAAGCAGAATATCTGGGGTGACTGGGAACTATATCTGACTCAATCAGAAAATCTGGAGGTGACAGAGAACTGTATTTGGCTCATGCTGACTATCTGGAGTGACTGAGAACTTTATCCGGCTCAATCTGAAGGTTTGGAGGTAACTGAGAACTGTATTCGGCTAAAATAAAAAACTGGGGGGTGATTGAGAACTATATCCTGCTCATTTTGAAAATCTAAAGGTGACTGAGTAGTATTTCCGGCTCAAGCGGAATATTTGGGGCGACTGAGAACAATATCCGACTCAATTTGAAAATCTGGAAGTGACATAGAACTATATACGGCTCAAGCTGAATACCTGGAGGACAGAGAAGTTTATCCGGCTCAATTTGAAAGCCTTGAGGTGACTGAGAACTATATCCAGCTTAATCAGAATATCTACACGACTGAGAACTATATTCGGCTCATTTTGAAAATCTAGAGGTGACTGAGAAGTTTTTCCGGCTCAAGCACAATATCTGGGGCGCCTGAGAACTATATCCTGGTCATTCTGAAAATATAGAGGTGACTGAGTAGCATTTCCGGCTCAAGTGCAACATCTAAGGTGACTGAGAACTATATCCGACTCAATCCAAAAACCTGGCGGTGACAAAGAACTATGTCTGGCTCAATCTGAATTTCTGGAGGTGACTGAGAACTATATTCGGCTTAATCTAAATATCTACGTGACTGAGAACTATATCTGACTCAATCTAAAAAACTGAGGGTGACGGAGAACTATATCCGACTCAATCTGAATATCTGGGGCGACTGAGTTCCATATCCGACTCAATCTAAAAATCTGGGGGAGATTGAGAACTATATACGGCTTAATCTGAATATCTGGGGGCGACTGAGAACCATATTTGGCTCAGTTTGAATGTCTGAGGCGATTAAGAACTATATCTTACTTACTCTGAAAATCAAGTGGTGAATGAGATCTATATCCGGCTTAATCTGAATAACGGGGCGACAGAGAACTATATCCGACTCAATCTAAAAAGCTGGGGGTGACTGAGAACTATATCTGGCTTAATCTGAATATCTGGTGGAGACTTATGACTATCTCTGCCTCGATTTGAATATCTGAGGCGACTGAGAACTACATCCGTCTGATTCTGAATATCTTAAGGTGACTGAGAACTATATCTGGCTCAAGCTGACCATCTGGAGTGCCTGAGAACTTTATTCGGCTTAATCTGAAGGTTTAGAGGTGACTGAGAACTGTATTCGCCTAAATCGAAAAATTGGGGGAGATTGAGAACTATATCCGACTCAGTCAGAATATCTGGAGGTGATAGAGAACTATATCTGGCTCAAGCTGACTATCTGGACTGGCTGAGAACTTTATCCAGCTCAATCTGAAGGTTTGGAGGTGACTGAGAGTTGTATTCGCCTAAATCTAAAAAACTGGGGGTGATTGAGAACTATATCCGACTTAATCTAAATGTCTGAGGTGGCTAAGAACTATATCCGGCTCAATCTAAAAATCTAGGGGCAACTGAGAACTATATCCGACTCAATTTGAATATCTGAGGGTGACTGAGAACCATATCTGTCCCAGTTTGAATGTCTGAGGCAACTAAGAACTATCTCCTACTCAATCTAAAAATCAGGAGGTGAATGAGATCTATATCCGACTCAATCTTAATATCTGGGTGATTGAGAACTATATCCGACTCAATCTTAAAAACTAGGCACGATTGAGAACTATATCCGGCTCATTCTCAATATTTGGGGTGATTGAGAACTATATTTGACTCAATCTAAAAAGCCGGGGGTGACTGAGAACTATATACGGCTCAATCTGAATATCTGCGGCGACTGAATACTATATCCGGCTTAATCGTATTATCTAGTGGGGACTTATGATTATCTTTGCCTCGATTTTAATATCTGAGGCGACTGAGAACTATATCCATCTGATTCAGAATGTCTAAAGGTGATTAAGAAGTATTTCTGGCTCAAGTGGAATATCTGGGGCGATTTAGAACTATATCTGACTCAATCTGAAAATCTGGAGGTGACAGAGAACTATATCTGGCTCAAGTTGACTATCTGGAGTGACTGAGAACTTTATCCGGCTTAATCTGAAGGTTTGGAGGTAACTGAAAACTGTATTCGTCTAAAATAAAAAACTAGGGGCGATTGAGAACTATATCCTGCTTATTCTAAAAATCTAAAGGTAACTGAGTAGTATTTTTGGCTCAAGCAGAATATTTGGGGCGACTGAGAACTATATCCGACTCAATTTGAAAATCTGGAGGTGACATAGAACTATATACGGCTTAAGCTAAAAATCTAGAGGACAGAGAACTTTATCCGGCTTAATCTGAACGTCTTGAGGTGACTGAGAACTATATCCAGCTTAATCAGAATATCTACGCGACTGAGAACTATATTCGGCTCATTCTGAAAATCTAGAGGCGACTTATAAGTATTTCCGGCTCATGCGCAACATCTAAGGCGACTGAGAACTATATCCGACTCAAACCGAAAACTTGGCGGTGACAAAGAACTATATCCGGCTCAATTTGAATTTCTGGAGGTGACTGAGAACTGTATTCGGCTCAATCTAAATATCTACGTGACTGAGAACTATATCCGACTCAATCTAAAAAACTGGGGGCGACTGAGAACTATATCCGACCCAATCTGAATATCTGGGGTGACTGAGTACCATATCCGACTCATTCTAAAAATCTGGGGAAGACTGAGAACTATATACGGCTTAATCTGAATATCTGGTGGCGACTGAGAACCATATTTGGCTTAGTTTGAATGTCTGAGGCGATTAAAAACTATATCCTACTTACTCTGAAAATCAAGTGGTGAATAAGATCTATATCCGGCTTAATCTGAATAATGGGGCGACAGAGAACCATATCCGACTCAATTTAAAAAGCTGGGGGTGACTGCGAACTATATCTGGCTTAATCTGAATATCTGGTGGGGAATAATGACTATCTCTGCCTCGATTTGAATATCGGAGGCGACTAAGAAGCACATCCGTTTGATTTTGAATATCTTGAGGTGACTGAGAACTATATCTGGCTTAAATTGACTATCTGGAGTGCCTGAGAACTTTATCCGGCTCAATCTGAAGGTTTGGAGGTGACTGAGAACTGTATTCACCTAAATCTAAAAAACTGGGGGCGATTGAGGACTATATCCGACTCAATCCGAATATTTGAGGTGGCTAAGAACTATATCTGGCTTAATCTAAAAATCTGGGGGCAAATGAGAACTATATCCGGCTCAATTTGAATATCTAGGGGCAACTGAGAACCATATTTGTCCCAGTTTGAATGTCTGAGGCAACTAAGAACTATGTCCTACTCAATCTGAAAATCAGGAGCTGAATGAGATCTATATCCACCTCAATCTTAATATTTTGGTAACTAAGAACTATATCAGACTCAATTTAAAAAACTAAGCACTACTGAGAACTATATCCGGCTCATTATTAATATTTGGGGTGACTGAGAACTATATTCGACTCAATGTAAAAAGCCGGGGGCGACTGAGAACTATATACGGCTCAATTTGAATATCTGAGGCGACTGAATACTATTTCTGACTAAATCTAAAAATCTGGGGGCGACTGAAAACTATATCCGGCTTAATCGTAATATCTGGGGGGGACTTATGACTATCTCTGCCACGATTTGAATATCTGAGGCAACTAAGATCTATATCCGTCTGATTCTGAATGTCTGGGGCGACTGAGAACTATATCCGACTCAACCTGAAAATCTGGAGGTGACAGAGAACTATATCTGGCTCAAGCTGACTATCTGGAGTGACTGAGAACTTTATCCGGCTTAATTTGAAGGTTTGAAGGTAACTGAGAACTATATTCGGATAAAATAAAGAACTGGGGGCGATTGAGAACTATATCCGACTTAATCTGAATATCTAAGGTGGCTAAGAACTATATTCGGCTAAAATAAAGAACTGGGGGCGATTGAGAACTATATCCGACTCAATCTGAATATCTAAGGTGGCTAAGAACTATATTCAGCTCAATCTAAAAATCTGGGGGAAATTGAGAACTATATCTGGCTCAACTTGAATATCTGGGGGCGACTGAGAACCATATCTGGCTCAGTTTGAATGTCTAAGGCGACTGAGAACTATGTCCAACTTAATTTGAAAATCAAGAGGTGAATGAGAACTATATCTGGCTTAATCTGAATATCTGGGCGACTGAGAACTATTTCCGACTCAATCTAAATAACTGGGCATGATTGAGAGCTATATCCGGCTCATTCTCAATATTTGGGGCGACTGAGAAATAAATCTGACTCAATCTAAAAAGCCGGCGGTGACTGAGAACTATATACGGCTTAATCTTAATACTTGGTGGTGAGTGAGAACTACATCTGCCTCAGTCTAAATATCTGAGGCGACCAAGAACTATATTCGCCTCAATTCAAAATCTGGAGGTGACTGGAACTATATCCAGCTTAAACTTAATATCTGGAGTGACTGAGAACTATATCCGACTCAATCTGTTGGTCTGGATGTGACTGAGAACTATGTCCGGCTCAATCTGAATATCTGGGCGACTGAGAACTATATCTGACTCAATTTGAAAAACTGGGGCAATTGAGAACTATATCTGACTCAATTTGAATATCTGAGGCGGCTGAGTACCATATCTGACTCAATCGGAAAATTTGGGAGAGACTAAGAACATTATCCAGCTCATTCTGAAAATCTGGAGGTGACTAAGAAGTATTTCCGGCTCAAGCAGAATATCTGGGGCCACTAAGAACTATATCCGGCTCGTTCTGAAAACCTATAGGTGACTGAGTAGTATCTCCGGCTCAAGCAGAATATCTAGGGAAACTAAGAACTATATCCGACTCAATCAAATAATCTGAAGGTTACAGAGAACTAGATCTGGCTTAAGCTGACTATCTGGAGTGCCTAAGAACTTTATCCGGCTCAATCTAAAGGTTTGGAGGTGACTGAGAACTGTATTCACCTAAATCTAAAAAACTGGGGGCGATTGAGAACTATATCCAACTTAATCCGAATATCTAAATTGGCTAAGAACTATATCCGGCTCAATCTAAAAATCTGGGGGCAACTGAGAACTATATCCGGCTCAATTTGAATATCTAGGTGCAATTGAGAACCATATCTGTCCCAGTTTGAATGTCTGAGGCAACTAAGAACTATGTCCTACTCAATCTGAAAATCAGGAGGTGAATGAGATCTATATCCAGCTCAATCTTAATATCTGGGTGACTGAGAACTATATCCAACTCAATCTAAAAAACTAGGCGCGACTGAGAACTATATCCGGCTCATTCTCAATATTTGGGGTGACTGAAAACTATATCCGACTCAATCTAAAAAGCCAGGGGCAACTGAGAACTATATACGGCTCAATTTGAATATCTGGGGCGACTGAATACTATATCCGACTGAATCTAAAAATCTGGGGGCGACTGAAAACTATATCTGGCTTAATCATAATATCTAAGGGGGACTTACGACTATCTCTGCCTCGATTTGAATATCTGAGGCAACTGAAATCTATATCCGTCTGATTCTGAATGTCTAAAGGTGATTGAGAAGTATTTCCGGCTCAAACAGAATATCTGGGGCGACTGAGAACTATATCCGACTCAACCTGAAAATCTGGAGGTGACAAAGAACTATATCTGGCTCAAGCTGACTATCTGGATTGATTGAGAACTTTATCCGGCTCAATCTGAAGGTTTGGAGGTAACTGAGAACTGTATTCGGCTAAAATAAAGAACTGGGGGCGATTGAGAACTATATCCGACTCAATCCGAATATCTGAGGTGGTTAAGATCTATATCCGGCTCAATCTAAAAATCTGGGGGAAATTGAGAACTATATCTGGCTCAACTTGAATATCTGGGGGCGACTGAGAACCATATCTGGCTTAGTTTGAATGTCTGAGGTGATTGAGAACTATGTCCAACTCAATTTAAAAATCAGGAGATGAATAAGAACTATATCCGGCTTAATCTGAATATCTGGGCGACTGAGAACTATTTCCGACTCAATCTAAATAACTGGGCACAATTAAGATCTATATCTGGCTCATTCTCAATATTTGGGGTGATTGAGAAATAAATCTGACTTAATCTAAAAAGCCTAGGCGGTGACTGAGAACTATATACGGCTTAATCTTAATACTTGGTGGTGAGTGAGAACTATATCTCCCTCAGTCTGAATATTTGAGGCGACTAAGAACTATATTTGCCTCAATTCGAAATCCGGAGGTGTCTGGAACTATATCCAGCTCAAGCTGAACATCTGGAGTGATTGAGAACTATATCCGACTCAATCTGATGGTCTGGATGTGACTGAGAACTATGTCCGGCTCAATCTGATGGTCTGGATGTGACTGAGAACTATGTCCGGCTCAATCTGAATATCTGGGCGACTGAGAATTATATCCGACTCAATCAGAAAAACTGGGGCAATCGAGAACTATATCCGACTCAATCTGAATATCTGAGGCGACTGAGTACCATATCTAACTCATCCTAAAAATCTGGGGGAGACTGAGAACATTATCCAGCTCATTCTGAAAATCTGGAGGTGACTGAGAAGTATTTCCAGCTCAAGCAGAATATCTGGGGCCACTAAGAATTATACCCGGCTCGTTCTAAAAATCCCTAGGTGACTAAGTAGTATGTTCGGCTCAAGCAGAATATCTGGAACGACTGAGAACTATATCCAACTCAATCAGAAAATCTGGAGGTGATAGAGAACTATATCCGGCTCGAGCGGAATATCTGGAGCGACTGAGAACTTTATCTGGCTCATTCTGAAGGTCTAGAGGTGACTGAGAACTTTGTCCGACTCAATCTAAAAAGCTAGGGGCGACTAAGAACTATATCCGACTTAATTTGAATAACTGGGCGACTGAGTACTATATCTGACTTAATCTAAAAATCTGGGGACGACTAAGAACTATATTCGGCTTAATTTGAATATTCGGTGGCCACTGAGAACTATATCTGCCTCAGTCTGAATAACTGAGGTGACTGAGAACTATATCTAGCTCAATCTGAAAATCTGGAGGTGACTGGGAACTATATCTGGCTCAAGCTGAATATCTGGGGTGACTAAGAACTATATCTGGCTCAATCTGAAAATCTGGAGGCGACTGGGAACTATATATGGCTTAATCTGAATATCTGGTGGCGATTGAGAACCATATCTGGCTCTGTTTGAATGTCTGAGGCGACTGAGAACTATATCCTACTTAATCTGAAAATCATGTGGTTAATGAGATCTATATCCGACTCTATCTGAATAACTGGGTGGCAGAGAACTATATCCGACTCATTCTAAAAAACTAGGCTCGATTGAGAACTATATCCAGCTTATTCTAAATATTTGTGGTGACTAAGAGCTATATCTGTCTGATTCTGAATATCTAGGGGTGTCTGAGAAGAATTTTCGGCTCAAGCAGAATATCTGGGGTGATTGAGAACTATATCTAACTTAATCTGAAAATCTAGAGGTGATAGAGGACTATATCTGGCTCAAGTTGACTATTTGGAGTGACTGAGAACTTTATCCGGCTCAATCTAAAGGTTTGGAGGTGACTGAGAACTATATCCGACTTAATCTAAAAAGCTGAAGGCGACTGAGGACTATATCCGGCTCAATCTGAATATCTGGGGCGACTGAGTACCATATCTGACTCAATCTAAAAATCTGGGGGAGACTGAGAACCATATATGGCTTAATCTGAATATCTGGTGGTGACTGAGAACAGTTTGAATGTCTGAGGCGACTGAGAACTATATCCTACTTAATCTGAAAATCAGGTGGTGAATGAGATCTATATCCGGCTCAAGCTGAATATCTAGAGCGACAGAGAACTATATTCGGCTCAATCTAAAAAACTAGGCATGACTGAGAACTATATTCGGCTCATTCTAAATATTTGGGGTGACTAAGAACTATATCCGTCTGATTTTAAATATCTAGAGGTAAATTAGAAGTATTTCCGGCTCAAATGGATTATCTAGGGAGACTAAGAACTATATCCGACTCAATTTGAAAATCTAGAGGTGACAGAGAACTATATCTAGCTCAAGTTGACTATCTGGAGTGCCGGAGAACTTTATCCGACTCAATCAGAAGGTTTGAAGGTGACTGAGAACTATATTTGGCTAAATCTAAAAAACTAGGGGCGATTGAGAGCTATATCTGACTCAATCTGAATACAAGAGTTGGCTAAGAACTATATTCGGCTTAATCTAAAAATCTGGGGGCAACTGAGAACTATATCCAGCTCAATTTGAATATCTGGGGGCGACTGAGAACCATATCTGGCTCAATTTGAATGTCTAAGGCTACTGAGAACTATGTCCTACTTAATCTGAAAATCAGAAGGTGAATGAGATCTACGTCCGGCTCAATCTGAATATCTGGGGCGACTGAATACTATATCCGACTGAATCTAAAAATCTGGGGGCGACTGAGAACTATATTCGGCTTAATCTTAGTAACTGGTAGGGACTTATGACTATCTCTACCTCGATTTGAATATCCGAGGTGACTGAGAACTATGTCCATCGGATTCTGAATATCTAGAGGTGACTGAGAAGTATTTCCGACTCAAATGGAATATCTGGGGTGACTAAGAACTATATTCGACTCAATCTGAAAATCTGGAGGTGATAGAGAACTATATCTGTCTCAGGTTGACTATCTGGAGTGACTGAGGACTTTATCCGGCTCAATCTGAAGGTTTGGAGGTGACTGAGAACTATATTCGGCTAAATCTAAAAAACTGGGGGCGATTGAGAACTATATCACTCAATCTGAATATCTGAGGTGGCTAAGAACTATATCCAACTCAATCTAAAAATCTGTGGCAATTGAGAACTATATCTGGCTCAACTTGAATATCTGGGGGCGACTGAGTGTGGGGGTTTTTGCCCTAAAAATCCAATTTAATGGCATGTCATAGATAATTAAATTGTTTAATTATATGAGACTATCTATAAATGAACTAATGGGACATTATCTTAGTCCATGAGATGCATAGTATGTGATTTATGTGATTAAGTCAAAGAAGATATAAATCACAAGTTCTTTGTAAACTCAGAATTTTAGTTCGTAGTCGGTGATGAAATTGGGCATTTCATCTGCGAAGACTATAACATATCAACTAAGATGATTTGTCTTGATCATGGAAGTGGAGACTTCTAGTTGATATGTTGATATGTTTTAAGAGTTAAGACATATTGAACTGGACCGCTGTGAGATTTATTATTCTCCAAACGACTGTTAAATGAATAATAAATCTTGCGACTTCTATTTACATCAACTCTAAATCCTGAGAGAATAATGGACCTGATCATGAGATGTAGGTTACTTTGATATATCAGGAGTGAGATTTATAAGTTATGGTCAAAATCTCAGTATGTTAGGCAGCAGCATTTAATGTTGATAGAACATATATTTTCAAGATTGAATTCATAATCTCTTAATGGAGATATAAAATTTTCCCTTGAGATAAGTTTAATGGGTTTAGTTATTCAAAGTGTTGGGCCCAACTACTTTAGTAAGGAGTTACTAAAGTATATATTTATGGAATTGGATTTCATAAATATATAATGAATAACATAAAGGATTAAACCGGGTACTCAAGGATTAAAATGTAGTAATCTTCAAAGTGGCAGTCTATATTCATGACTTTGTATTACTACGAATATTTTAATGAAGGGGTTGTATGTATAATAAAGTCTTGGGATATAATTTATTAATAAGGCCTAGAGTGCAATTATATTCTTATAGTGGTATTGAATATAATTAATGGTAACTTTGGACTTGTCAAGAGTTGACAGAAAAGCCCAAGGCCCATTGGAGCTAGAGTCTTATTTGTTCCCTTTTCAAGCCACAAACTTAAGCCCAATTAGGTAGGCCCAAAAGGCTAACCTAATTAGATAATCAGTCATTATTTAATAAGAGTTATTAAATAAAGAAACTACTAATGAAGTTATAACGTACGTATGATGAAAAGAAAAAAAATCAGTTTTTCTTCATAAGGAGAAGAAAAGGATTTTTCTTTGAGAGTCTATGTAAAAAAGACTGATTGAGAGACCACACATCTTGGGCACCATGTGGAATTGAGATGAAGATTGAAGGCATTCTCAAGTCAAGGTTTTGAAATTCACTGCATCAAGGTATGCATCCTATTCTTTATTCTAGAATTCATGGTTACATGTTTATCTTTCAAGATTGAAGTAGATCTGTGTTTTGTTGCTTCCTCTGTGTGTTTTGTATGAAATACAAAACCAGATTTTTCCCAACACTGAGAACTATATCTGGCTTAGTTTGAATGTCTGAGGCGACTAAGAACTATGTCCTACTCAATCTGAAAATCAGGAGGTGAATGAGATCTACGTCCGACTCAATCTGAATATCTTGGCGAGTAAGAACTATTTTCAGCTCAATCTAAAAAACTGGGCACGACTGAGAACTATATCCAGCTCATTCTCAATATTTGGGGTGACTGAGAACTATATCTGACTCAATCTAAAATGCCGGCGGCGACTGAGAACTATATCCGGCTTAATCTTAACACTTGGTGGTCAGTGAGAACTATATCTGCCTTTGTCTGAATATGTGAGGCGGCTGAGAACTATATCCGCCTCAATTCGAAATCTGGAGGTGACTAGGAACTATATCCAGCTCAAGCTGAATATCTGGAGTGACTGAGAACTATATCCGACTCAATTTGATGGTTTGGATGTGACTGAGAACTATGTCCGGCTCAATCTGAATATCTGGGCAACTGAGAACTATATTCGACTTAATCTGAAAAACTGGGGCAACCAAGAACTATATCTAACTCAATCTAAATATTTGAGGCGACTGAGTACCATATCCAACTCAATCTAAAAATCTGGGGGAGACTGAGAACATTATCCGGCTCATTCTGAAAATCTGGAGGTGACTGAGAAGTATTTCTGGCTCAAGCAGAATATCTAGGGCCACTAAGAACTATATTCGGCTCGTTCTAAAAATCTAGAGGTGACTGAGTAGTATTTCCGGCTTAAGCGAAATATGTGGGGTGACTGAGAACTATATCCGGCTCAGGCGAAACACCTGGAGCGACTGAGAACTTTATCTAGCTCAATCTGAAGGTCCTGAGGTGACTGAGAACTATGTCCAACTCAATTTAAAAAGCTGGGGGCGACTGAAAACTATATCAGGCTTAATATGAATAACTGGGGCGACTGAGTACTATATCCAACTTAATCTAAAAATTTGGGGGCGACTGAGAACTATATTCGGCTTAATTTGAATATTTAGTGGCGACTGAGAACTATATCTACCTCAGTCTGAATATTTAAGGCCACTGAGAACTATATCTGGTTCAATCTGAAAATCTGGAGGTGACTAGGAACTATATCCGACTCAAGATGAATATCTGGGGTGACTGAGAACTATATTCGGCTCAATCTGATGGCCTGGATGTGACTGAGAACTATGTCTGGCTCAATCTGAATATCTGGGCGACTGAGAATTATATCCGACACAATCTAAAAAACTAGGGGCAATTGTGAACAATATCCGACTCAATCTGAATATTTGAGGCGACTGAGTACTATATCCGACTCAATCTAAAAATCTGGGGGAGACTGAGAACTATATCTGGCTCATTCTGAAAATCTGGAGGTGACTGAGAAGTATTTCTGGCTCAAGCGCAATATCTGGGGCGACTAAGAACTATATCCTGCTCATTCTGACTGAGAAGTATTTTCGGGTCAAGCGGAATATGGGGGGCGACTAAGAACTATATCCGACTCAAGCTGAATGTCTGGAGCGACTGAGAACTTTATTTGGCTCAATCTGAACGTCTGGAGGTGACTGAGAACTATATCCAGCTCAATCAGAATATATATGAGACTGAGAACTATATCCGGCTCAATTTGAATACCTGGGGCGACTGAGTACCATATCCGACTCAATTTGAAAATCTGGGGGAGACTGAGAACTATATCCTTCTTAATATGAAAATCAAGTGGTGAATGAGATCTATATTCGACTCAATCTGAATATCTGGGCAACAGAGAACTATATCCGACTCAATACAAAAAGCTAGGGATGACTAAGAACTATATCCGACTTAATCTGAATATTTTGTGGAGAGTTATGACTATCTCTGCGTCGATTTGAATATCTGAGGCGACTGAGAACTATATCCGGCTGATATTTCAATATCTAAAGGTGACTGAGAAGTATTTCCAGCTCAAGCGGAATATCTAGGGCGGCTGAGAACTATATTTGACTTAATTGAAAATTTAGAGGTGATATAGAACTATATCTGGCTCAAGCAGACTAACTAAAGTGACTGAGAACTTTATCCGGCTCAATCTGAAGGTTTGGAGGTGACTGAGAACTATATTCGGCTAAATCTAAAAAACTGGGGGCAATTGAGAAATATATCCAACTCAATCTGAATATTTGAGGTGGCTAAGAATTATATCTGACTCAATCTAAAAATCTGGGGGCAACTGAGAACTATATCTGGCTCAATTTGAATATTTGGGGGCGACTGAGAACCATATCCGGCTCAGTTTAAATGTCTAAGGCGAGTGCGAACTATGTCCTACTCAATCTAAAAATCAAGAGGTGAATGAGATCTATACCCGGCTCAATTTGAATATTTGGGGTGACTGAGAACTATATCCGACTCAATCTAAAAAACTAGCGATGATTGCGATCTATATCCGGCTCAAGCGGAATATCTAGCGCGACTAAGAACTATATCCGACTCAATCAGAAAATCTGGAGGGGACAGAGAACTTTCTCCAGCTCGAGCGGAATATTTGGAGTGACTGAGAACTTTATCTGGCTCAATCTGAAAGTCTGGAGGTGACTGAGAACTATATCCGACTCAATCTAAAAAGTTGGGGGCGACTGAGAACTATATCCGGCTTAATCTAAATATCTGGGGTGACTGAGTACTATATCCGACTTAATCTAAAAATCTGGCGGCAACTGAGAACTATATCTGGCTCAATTTGAAAATTTGGTGGTGACTGGGAACTATATCCGGCTCAAACTGAATATCTGGGGCGACTGAGAACTACATTCGGCTTAATCTGATGGTCTTGATTTGACTGAGAACTATATCCTGCTCAATCTGAATATCTGGGAGACTAAGAACTATATTTGACACAATCTAAAAATCTGGGGTCAATTGAGAACAATATCCGACTC
Source organism: Quercus glauca (assembly GCA_023736055.1). Taxonomy (NCBI): domain Eukaryota; kingdom Viridiplantae; phylum Streptophyta; class Magnoliopsida; order Fagales; family Fagaceae; genus Quercus; species Quercus glauca. Next base: position 6,622,227 of record CM043315.1, read on the forward strand.
AATCTGAATATCTGAGGCGACTGAGTACCAATCCGACACAATCTAAAATTCTAGGGGAGACTGGGAACTATATTCGGCTCATTCTGAAAATCTAGAGGTGACTGAAAAGTATTTCCGGCTCAAGCACAATATCTGGGATGACTGAGAACTTTGTCTTGCTCATTCTGAAAATCTAGCGGCGACTGAGTACTAGATCCATCTCAATCTGAAAATATGGAGGTGATAGAGAGCTATATCCAGCATAGTTCGAACGTCTGGAGGTGACTGATGCAACTTAGAACTTTATCCAGCTCAATCTGAACGTTTGGACGTGACTGAGAACTATATCCAGCTCAATCTGAATATCTACGTGACTGAGAACTATATCCGATTCAATCTAGAAAACTAGGGGCGACTGAGAACTATATCCGACTCAATCTGTATATCTACGGTGACTGAGTACCATATCCAACTAAATCTAAAAATCTGGGGGAGACTAAGAACTATTTTCGGCTTAATCTAACTATCTGATGGCGACTGAGAACCGTATCTGGCTCAGTTTGAATGTCTGCGACGACTGAGTACTATATCCTTCTTAATGTAAAAATCAGGTGGTGAATTAGATTTATATCCAGCTAAATCTGAGTATCTGGGCGACAGAGAACTATATTCGACTCAATCTAAAAGCTGGGGGTGACTGAGAACTATATCTAACTTAATCTGAATATCTGGTGGGGAATTATGACTAGCTTTACCTCGATTTGAATATCTGGGGCGATTGAGAACTCTATCTGACTTAATTTGAATATCTGGAGGTGACAGAGAACTATATCTGGCTCAAGCTGACTATCTGGAGTGACTGAGAACTTTATTCGACTCAATCTGAAGGTTTGGAGGTGACTGAGAACTACATTCGACTAAATCTAAAAAACTAGGGGCGATTGAGAACTATATCCGACTCAATCTGAATATCTGAGGTGGCTAAGAACTATATCCGACTCAATCTAAAGATCTGGGGGCAACTGAGAACTATATCCGGCTCAATTTGAATATCTAGGGTGATTGAGAACTATATCCTGCTCATTTTGAGAATCTAGAGGTGATTGAGTAGTATTCCAGCTCAAGCGAAATATTTGGGGTGACTGAGAACCATATCTGACTCAATTTGAAAACTTGGAGGTGACAAAGAACAATATTCGTCTCAACCTGAAAATTTGGGGCGACTGAGAACTATATCTGGCTCAATCTGAACGTCTGGAGGTGACTGAGAACTATATTCGGCTCAATCTGAATATCTGGGCGATTGAGAACTATATCCGACACAATCTAAAAAATTAGGGGCAACTGAGAACTATATCTGGCTCAATTTGAATATCTGGGGGCGACTGAGAACCATATCTAGCTCTGTTTGAATGCCGTAGGCGAATAAGAACAATGTCCTACTCAATCTGAAAAACATGAGGTGAATAAGATCTATATCTAACTCAATCTGAATATCTGAGGTGGCTAAAAACTATATCCGACACAATCTAAAAAATTGGGGGCAACTGAGAACTATATCCAGCTCAATTTGAATATCTGGGGGTAATTGAGAACCATATTTGGCTCAGTTTGAATGTCTGATGCTACTGAGAACTATGTCCTACTCAATCTGAAAATTAGGTGGAGAATGAGATCTATATCCGACTTATTCTAAAAAACTAGGCATTATTGAGTAGTATTTTCGGTTCAATCGGAATATCTGGGTCGACTGAGAGCTATATCCGACTCAATTAGACTATCTGTAGGTGACAGAGAACTATATCCGACTCAAGTGGAATATCTGGAGCGACTGAGAACTTCATCTGGCTCAATCTGAAGGTCTGGAGGTGACTGAGAACTATATCCAACTCAATCTAAAAAGCTGGGGGCGACTGAGAACTATATCCGGCTTAATCTGAATATCTAGTGGCGACCGAGAACTATATCTACCTTAGTCTGAATATTTGAGGCGACGAAGAACCATATCTGGCTTAATCTGAAAATCTGGAGGCGACTGGGAACTATATCCACCTTAAGCTGAATATCTGGGACGACTGAGAACTATATCCTGCTCATTCTGAAAATCTAGAGGTGATTGAGTAGTATTCACGGCTCAAGCGGAATATTTTGGGTGGTTGAGTACTATATCTGACTCAATCTGAAAACCTGGAGGTGACAGAGGACTATATCCAGCTCAAGCTGAATATTTGGGGCGATTGAGAACTATATCTAACTCAATCTAAATGTCTGGAGGTGACTGAGAACTATATCCGGCTCAATCTGAATAGCTAGGCGACAGAGAACTATATCTGACACAATCTAAAAAATTGGGGGCAACTGAGAACTATATACGGCTCAATCTGAATATCTGGGGCAACTGAATACTATATCCGACTGAATCTAAAAATCTAGGGGCGACAGAGAACTATATTCGCCTTAATTTGAATATTTAGTGGTGACTGATAACTATATCTACCTCAGTCTGAATATCTGAGGCGACTGAGAACTATATCCGGCTCAATCCAAAATCTGGAGGTGACTGAGAACTATATTTGATTCAATCTGAAAATCTGGAGGTGACAGAGAACTATATCCAGCTCAAGCTGACTATCTAGGGTGACTGAGAACTTTATTCGGCCCAATCTGAAGATTTAGAGGTGATTGAGAAGTATTTTCGGCTCAAGCGGAATATCTGGGGCCACTGAGAACTATATCTAGCTCATTTTGAAAATCAAGAGGTGATTGAGTAGTATTTACGACTCAAGCGGAATATATGGGGTGACTGAGAACTATATCCGACTAAATCTAAAAATTTGGAGGTGGCAGAGAACTATATCCGGCTCAAGCAGAATATCTGGAGTGACTGAGAACATTATCTGGGTCAATCTGAATATCTAAGGGCGACTGAGTACTATGTCCGACTTAATCTAAAAATCTAGAGGCAACTGAGAACTATATACGGCTCAATCTGAACATCTGGTGGCGATTGAGAACTATATACGGCTCAATTCTGAGAACTACATACGGCTCAATCTGAATATCTGGTGGCGATTGAGAATTATCTCTGCCTCGACCTGAATATCTGAGCAGAATCAGAACTATATCCGGCTCAATCTGAAGGTCTAAAGGTGACTGAGAACTATATCCAGCTCAATCTAAATATCTGGAGGACTAAGAACAGTATCCGACTCAATCTTAAAAACTAGGGGTGACTGAGAACAATATCCGGTTCAATCTGAATATCTGGGGCGATTGAGTACAATGTTCGATCCAATCTAAAAAATATGGGGGCGATTAAGAACTTCATTTGGTTCAATTCGAATATCTGGTGGTAACTGAGAACTATATCTGCCTCGGTCTGATTATTTGAGGTGACTGAGAACTATATCCAGCTCAATCTTAATATTTGAGGCGACTGAGAACTATATCTAGCTTAATTTGAAGATCTGAAGATGATTGAGAACTATATCCGGCTCAATCTAAAAATCTGGGGATGACTAAGAACTATATCCGGCTCAATTTGAATATCTGGGTGCGACTGAGAACCATATCTGGCTTGATCTAAATGTCTGAGGCGACTGAGAACTATATCCTACTCAATCTGAAATTAGGAGGTGAATGAGATCTATATCCGGCTCAATCTCAATATCTGGGTGACTAAAAACTATATCCGACTTAATCAGATAATCTGGAGGTGACTAGGAACTATATCTGGCTCAATCTGAATATCTGGGTGACTGAGAACTATATCCGACTCAATATAAAAAACTGGGGGCGACTGAGAACTATATCTGACTTAATCTGAATATCTGGTGGCGACTAAGAACTATCTCTGCCTTGGTTTGAATATCTGAGGCAACAGAGAACTATATCTGGCTTATTTTGAAAATCTGGAGGTGACTGAGAAGTATTTCCGGCTCAAGTGGAATATCTGGGGTGACTAAGAACTATATCCGATTCAATCCGAATATTGGGAGGTGACAGAGAACTATATCCGGCTCAATCTGAATATCTAAGGGACTAAGAACTATAACCGAATCAATGTAAAAAACTGGTGGTGATTGAGAACTATATCTAGCTCAATCTGATTATCTAGGGCGACTGAGTACTATGTCGGACTTAATCTAAAAATTAGGAGGCAACTGAGAACTATATACGGCTTATTTTGAATATCTGCTGGCGATTAAGAACTATCTCTGCCTCGGTCTGAATATCTGAGGTGACTCAAAACTATATACGGCTCAATCTGAATATCTAGGGCGACTGAGTACAATGTTCGACCCAATCTAAAAAATTTGGGGGCGACTGAGAACTATATCCGGTTCAATTCGAATATCTGATGGCAACTGAGAACTATATCTGCCTCGGTCTAATTATTTGAGGTGACTGAGAACTATATCCAGCTCAATCTTAATATTTGGGGCGACTGAGAATTATATCCAGCTCAATTTGAAGATCTGGAGATGACTGAGAACTATTACCGGCTCAATATAAAAAGCTGGGGGCGACTGAGAACTATATCTGACTCAATCTGAATACCTGGGGCAACTGAGTACTATATCCGACTAAATCTAAAAATTTGGGGGAGACAGAGAACTATATCCGACTTAATCTGAATATCTGGTGGCGACTAAGAACTATCTTTGCCTTGGTTTGAATATCTGAGGTGATAGAGAACTATATCTGGCTCATTCTGAAAATCTGGAGGTGACTAAGAAGTATTTCCGGCTCAAGTGGAATATCTGGGGCGACTAAGAACTATATCCGACTCAACCTGAATATCTGGAAGTGACAGAGAACTATATCCAACTCAACCTGAATATCTGGGGGACTGAGAACTATATCTGAATCAATGTAAAAAACTGGTGGCGAATGAGAACTATATCTAGCTCAATCTGAATATCTAGGGCGACTGAGTACTATGTCCGACTCAATCTAAAAAACTGGGGTGACTGAAAACTATATCTGGCTCAAGCTGAATATCTAGAGTGACTGTGAATTATATCCGGCTTAATCTGAAGGTCTGGAGGTGACTTAGAACAATATTCGGCTTAATTTGAATATCTGGGCGACTAAGAACTGTGTCCGACTCAATCTAAAAAATTGGGAGCGACTAAGAACTATATCCGACTCAATCTGAATATCTAAGGTGACTTACTACTATGTCCGACAAAATCTAAAAATCTGGGGGCAACTGAGAATTATATTCGGCTCAATCTGAATATCTGGTGGCGACTAAGAACTATCTCTGTACCAGTCTGAATATCTGAGGCGACTGAAAACTATATCTGGCTTAATCTGATAATCTGAAGGTGACTGAGAACTATATGTGGCTCAATTTGAATATCTGGGGTGGCTGAGAACTATATCAGGCTCAATCTAAAAATCTAGGGGCGATTTAGAACTATAACTGGTTCAATTTAAATATCTGTGGCGACTAAAAACTATATCTGGCTTGGTCAGAATATCTGAGGCGACTGAGAATTATATCCAGCTCAATTTGAAAATATGGAGGTGACTGAGAACTATTTCCAGCTCAAGCAGAATATCTGGGGCGACTGTAGGCTTGGGAAAGGGGGAATTAACGTGTAAAAGGGGGATCCGAAATCAGAATTACACACACACGCCTCTCTCTCCCCTCTTCTTTGATTTTCTCCTTTGAGTTTTCTTTATGGCCCTACGTGGCTAAAACTTTTATACTTGGTCGAAGGAATCTGAAGCCTCGGAATCATTAAAACTGTGAGATCTAATTTGTTTTTATTGTTCAATTTATGCTTTGAATATCGAATGTTCTTCTGTGCCTATTTTCATGATTGTCTCGTTTAATTACTAGGGGGCCTACTAGTTTATTATTCGTTGCAATCTACTGCTAGGTTAGATATCAAATCTGTAATTGTTTGATCTCTCTAATTTGTGAAGAAATTAAGATTTAATGATTTGCTGTGTCTGAAATTATTAGATCTTTGGAAAAACGCTTGATTAAATTAAATACAACTGCTTGGGTTTGTATTGTTTAGCTTCATCGATCTCTCAGTTCTTAAGGCTGCTACTAAATTAAACCTTTAGCACTTGTCTTGGGTTGTTTAGTAGTTAGGGTTTATTAGATTGCTTGTTTTCTAATTAACTGTGACTAAGGAGAGATAGGAAAATAGTTCCAACAGTGAATATTCAAAGTGTGAATTGATATATACTTGCATCAATGATCAGTTGTAAAATTCCGTTGGTGGATGTTAACTTAGACCAAGGTTTGTTCTCTTGATTGATTTCGATACTTTAATTTGAATTGTTCCTTAGTTGTTTTTCTTAAAATTGTTTTCATTATACTCAAAACCCCCCCCTCCTTGTTCATGTAGCATAAAACTAGGCTAGATACTCTCAGTGAGAACGATCCTTACTCGCACTACTACATATATTTTTAGGAGTATAGATTTTATTTTTGGTTGCCTGCGACAGCACACCAAATTTTGCGCTGTTGCTGGGGAGTGATTCTAGTTGATTTTTTTGTGCTTCTTGTGAACCTTATTTTGTTCTTGAAATTTTCAAAAAAAAAAAAAGAAACGTTAGTTTTTGATAGTTACTGTTTTGGCAGAATTCTGATTTCAGTAGAGCTAGGCCTTGATAGTATAGTTTTCTAAAGGTAAACGACGTTCTGAGCAAGAATAGTTAATCCAATGGATTACTTGCCCCACCCTCTCGAGGCCAAATTTCACTGTTTTCTAGGGTTTTTAGGCATTTTTTGTGTTTTAGCGTGGAATTTTTATTTATTTTCATTACTCTAGATTTTTGCTAATTTTTTTTTCAAGGTTTATTAGAGTTTCCTTGATTGTTTATGACTGTAACTTGATCTTCTAATCAAGGTGATTTGCAGTACGATCCAGAATAGAGAGAACTTTGCGCAGGTTAAGGTGGGAAGCTAGGAAAAATTCTGAAGAGCACGATCTAGCTTTTGATTCCTTGTTTGCTAGCGATTCTGATTTAGAAAAGGACGAAGTCATGGCTGGAAATCAAACTCTGAAAGAGCTTGCTGCCCCTGATTTGAATCAACAACCCTTATGCATAACATTCCCTACTTTAGATGCTACTACTACTTTTGAATTAAAATCTGGACTAATACAACTCTTGCCCACTTTTTATGGCCTTGCAGGTGAAGAT